>JABUQX010096657.1:15000-22500 GCA_015478945.1 Trachelipus rathkii
TGGCTTCAGGTGTGTCAACACGAAGGTACCCACACTGTTCTGGGATTGCTTCTTAACACGCGGAGGGTCCTATAGATGGTGCATATGGTTTACACGTGCTTCTTCACTCTGCAATCATAAAAATCATTAGGATACCGTGGATAAGAGTTGTACCTAAGGCGGATGCTCCACTCACCGTCTTCTCGGGTTATTCCCCTTCCTCTCGGTGTTCTTGTGAAGTGTTTCAGTTTACCCGGTCTGGGACCGTTTAAACATTTGTCTTTCTACGCCACAGGACTAGCCGATCCACATCTCTTCATCAGTGCTACTGGTGATCGCAGGGTAGCAATATGCTCGGTTCTCGCCTGCTAGATTGTCTCTTCCTCGACTATCGCCAAACTTAAACCTCCCCCAGACTGCAATGGGACACGGCAGACGCGCCGACTTAACGGGACGAGGCTATCCCACGCGCACGCCACAAGCTGCCCGGTCACCGGCCCGGCCGGCCCCCGCCCCTCGTTGCCCTGCATCTTTTCCTGTGTCGGTAACTCGCACGTGGTCCGCCCATCATTCTATTCTTCATCCTACTCTCTTCTTTTGCTTCTCCTGTCTTTCTCTTCTCTTTTTCTTTTTTCTTTTTTCTCTCTTCTTTCTTCTTTCTCTCTCTCTTTCTTTCCTCTCTTGCTTCTTTTCTCTTCTCTCATTCTTTTGCTTTTCTTCTTTCTTCTTCTCTTCTTTGTTCTCTCTCTTTTTCTTTTTTTGTTTCTTTTCTCTCTCTTTCTTCTCTCTCTCTCTTTCTTCTTTTCATTATTCTTTCTTTTCTTTCTTCTTTCGTCTTCTCTTATCTTCATCTATTGTTCCTTTCTCTTTCTCTCTTCTTTTCCTTCTCTTTCTTTGTCTTCTTTTTCTTCTTTTCCCCGTGTTTCTCGCACTCTTATTTTATTCTCTTCTTTTAGCTCTCTTCTTATGTAATCTTCTTACTTCTTTTTGTTTCATTCGGTCATATGATATAATTACATGCTTGTATATCTGACTTCAATTCAATTACATTTCATTTTTTCTTATTTCCTTCACTATCTTAACTTCTTCTTTCTCTTTTATCTACGTGTATCGTGTCGACTTACGTAGGTAGTAGTATAAGTAGGTAGGTGTCGCGTCGGTGTGTACTCGGTCGGTGTCCTAGCTACTATCTCGTACGTTCTGTCAACCGCTTATACAGCAATGGAAGGTACCTTGCCATTTCTAATTTACATTTTACTTCTTGCATTTTTTCTTATTAGTATTTAATTCCTTTCTGTACTCTTATTCGTTCTTTCAACATTAATTTTATTCTTCTTATTATTAATTATTCATTTCTTATTATCTTATCTATTAATTCTACTGATAAAGGCTATCTATTAATTAATTATAATTTTGTTAATGTATTATTTTAAAAATTATATATTATTAATTGTTATTATTATTTCAAACATAAGTTCAATAGTTATATTTCTATTATTAACTTATTAATATATATTAATTTTATGATATAAATCATTGTTTCTATGTATCTTGTTATCTTATTTTTTACCTGTCTTTTTCATGGTGTCTGTTTGATAGCATTTTAATTATTTCGATTCGGAACTCTCTCATTATTTCTACACTCACGCTTATCCATATTTTTATTTTTTATATTAATAAGTTTTTGTTCTTTATATATATGATATATTGCTCTGTGCCTTATTATCTATAGTATACTAGTTGGAATTCTTTATTATCTCTTATTATTTTTATTATTTTACTCTTTAATTTATCTCATCTATATCATAATTTATAGTACGTGAATAAGTATCCGTATAACGCCTCACGCTATTCGGCGCTATTACTTCTGCCTTATGCAGGGCCCGTGGAGCTTTCTTTTGCTTTTTCTCGTGTCGATCGTCTTTCCTTTTGGCCTCTCCTCTCGTCTTCGCCTTATGTTTTTCCAGTTGCTAACATTCGGGCACAGGCGGCCAATACGCTTCAAGGTGCTCAGGCGGTGTCGCGCCTGGCGGCGCTCATATGCGCAGCGCTGGTAGGATTCCTCCAATTCACCTGGGGTCGCGCCGGTGGCACCAGCCACCGCCAGTCGTCTGGGGCTCCGGACAAGTCGTAGGTATGCAACGTGCAAACCAGGTATGTTCGTGCGTGCCCCTTCTACAACGGACTCCGCTTAGTTCTCCGGCTCAACAGTCTTGTAATCGACATGGAATGGCTTGCTTCTTGTACTCTTGAGGGAAGTACTCTAGCAGCCGTTTCTCCGCGACGGCCTGTGTGCATCGCGTAAGCACTCTCCGCGCGCGCCGCCCTCTCTTGGCAACAGAGGGCTAAGGCTCTAATTTCGGTGCGAAAAGTTGTACAACTTTTATATGGAGAGAAATTTGTCTGCAGACACGTACCTCTGCGGGAAACATGATTATGCCAGAAGATAGTTACATAATGCAAAAGTGATGCGATGGCTGTTCAACAGAATACTATTTGGCTGAATAAATATTGGGTAAGAAATTATTAGAGAGGAGATACGTTCGGATTATGACGGAGAATCGGGTAGTGAAATATTTATCGTGATTGTTCAAGAGAGCCCACCTCTAAGAATATTTTTTTTCTTCTGCATGGCAGACCTGATTAACTGCATGGTGCTTATAGGGAAACTTATTCTATTTATTATTTGACTATTATTATTAGACCACCTGGTTAATTGGCCTATTCATAATTATGTATTTTAGATAAGATTTATTTGAATATAATTTTAAGGATATTTATTTGGAAAATAAATTTTGTGGGGAAGAGATACAAAGTAACTTTCATGATATCTTTGGGATAATTGCGTGAAAAACTCAAAAATTAGACGATATTGTTATACCTTGGTGTTACTATTTTAGGTACGTCATAATAGATTGTACGTTAGGACACTCGTTTCTCAAATTTGTCCCCAGGTGGTTAGTAATTAATTATAGAACGTTATTCTAAAGTTCCTGAAGGAGACCTTAAGAATTCAGTGAATATGTTGTTCTCTAGCAAGATCCCGGATATGTCTTATGATTACTCAGAAGGAAATAATATAGAAAGGATTAGATAGTAACCATAGAAGAACATATTAGAAGTTATTTGAAGGAAAGTCATTTATATTGAGAGGTCGTAGGATATTCGAAGACGATTAACTGAAAGAACAACTATCATTTATTGAGAAGATTAAGCTTCTAAAGTAAGGACGCCTGGAGCTTATGGAGTCTTCCAGGTGACTTTATTATATTATAATATTATTAAAGTTTTTTTATTATATAAATTTATATTATTATATTATATATTTATATATTATTACTTTTACTATTATGAATATCATACAAATATTATTATTTTGATTATTTATTATTATCCTTAATATAATTATTATAATTATTTTAATTATTTATTATTATATTATTATTAATTATTATTATTATTTTAATAGATTAAAAATATTTGATTTGATTTATTTATTTATATTATTCATTATAGCTAATCGTTTTTTTTTTTTGTTTTTATATCTTTTTTTATATACTCTTTTTTTTTAAATATTATTCATTCTTAGAGTATAACTAATTAATAGTTTTTACATAATTCATTACTCTTTAACTCTTTTTTGTTAATACTTCTCTTTAATCTAATTCTATTTATCATTACTAACTTGTCTCTCTAAATTATCTCAATCTCACTATCTTTCTCTTAATATTATATTTCAGTCTCTTTATTACTTCACTCTTATATTAATACTATTATATATTTTATTTTTCTTCTTAATTATTATTACTTTATTTCTTAATTAGGTATTCTTATCTCATTGGTTTTCTCTATTTTCTATTTAGTCTTAATAATTTATTATTATTACTATTATTAAATTATTATTTTTATTAATTTCTTATTACATATAACAACATTTTTTATATATAACAAACAAAGTAATAGTACTATTTGGATAATTAAGTTTTATTATTATTTTTATTACTAAAAAAAAAATTTCTTTTCTACTTGTTTTATTAATTTTTTTTACATAATATTATTATTATAAACTATTATATTCTTTTATTCTTTATTAAAAAGCTGAAAATCAGTTTAACTATATAGAAAACAATCAAGTTCTATTAAAGTTGTTTAAAAAATTTTTAATTGACATACTTTTAAGGGGGGTGATCTTTAAAGGCACAAGGTCAGAATAATAATAATTAATGGGTGTGCCATCTCCGGCTGTTAAGGAGTTGCTCGAATTAAGCGCATATAAGCCTTTGCGTCTTTAAGTTGTAAGGGATCTTTTACACATACCCTAACGCCGGTAATTCGTAATGACGAATTTTAGCGTTCCAAAATAAACCGGAAGTGACCCCTCCCCTCCTCTTGGCGGAACGTCTTTACGAACTCTTTTCTCTTTATATATAAAAAAAATTTATTTCCTGTTATATCTGATTGGCACATCTTATTAAACAAAACTTAAGTTGAATAGGCGAAAGAGCCATTGCGAACAGACACAAAATGATAACAACAATAGCAAAACAAGACTAAAATATATATAATTTAATCTGACATTTTGCTCAATGAGACCTTTCGGGTTGCCTAAGGAAGAAAGTTTACGTTTATTGTGATTGGAATTGAGTAAAACCTCTTCCCCACGATGCGAACACATATAGATGAATTAGCAGGAATGTCCTAGCAGTCCAAACCAAAATATGGCTGATCATGTGATTATCTGAGCATAAAAAAAGATTGCTATCTTAAAAATACGTTAATTTATTTAATAGAAAAATAATGAGAAAAAACATTTAAGCCTTACATCTCTTGTTAAACAAGTACTTGTGAACATGATGCTATATTATTTTAGTGTAGGTCTAGTACTCATTTAAAACCATGTCCGTCCAGTCTGTTAAACGGTGAACAAGTTTTGTGCTCTACTGTTTTAAAAGTGTTTTATTTTAACTAAGTGTATATCATATTTCCTTAAAGATGTACCTGTGTTTAATAGTAATAATAATTTGTATTTGTTATACCTAACACGTGGAATATGAAAAAAAACAACAAAGTAAAAAAAAGCTTGAATGGCTTCCTGTCCGGAATAGTTTTTCTGAAATAAAAGAGGAATATTACGACTAACAAATTAGAGATCTTGTCTGAAATAGCTCCTAAAGAAGCATTACAGCCGTCATTCTGAGTAAGGATAATTCTTGTGAAACGGATATTGAAGTGTTAACCTCTATTAAAATTTACCTTTTGAAATATGGATGTGCGGCGTTAGCAAAGATCGCTCAAGATCTTGGATTAAAAGGAAAAGAGGCCAAAGAACTTATAGCGCTGAAAGAGAAGCTGCCAGAGAAGTAGCAGAGAGACAGAAAGAAGCAGGCGAGAGAGAAGCTACAGGAATTTCATACCCAACTACTCTGCGATAGTGGCTTCCGCAAACCGGCCTTACGAAAATCAGGCACCGAACAGAGTATTTGGGGTAGCTTTCAAGGAGGGTTAGAGCCTGATAAAAAGTATGTTAGTGTGTAAGCCCATATACGCATACTTCACGAATCTCAACGAAGTCATTAAGAACTCACATAAACATGATGCAGAGCGATATCAATTGACTAATCAGGGCAGTACTACTCTCCTGCAGCAGTTCGACGAACGGACTGTTCCCTGTAGCATATGCGAGTAAGAAACAAATATCTACCGAGATGAGAAAGCTATTCTAACTTCTGAAAATAAGAGGCTAGGATAAATATTTGAGGCGAAAGTTCAGCAATTAATTTATTATGGGAAGGAATTCGTACCTGCAGACGGACACATCAGCTCCGTGTGGTATAATGCAGAGAAGACAGTAATAAATGCAAAAATGATGAAAGTGAGGCCATTTGTTTCTACAGATAAAGTACAAAGTTTAGGTCTGGATCATAAAGGGTATGTAAATTACCGCCGCGGATTACCATGACAGAAGAACTGGAAAAGGTGAAATATTATGTTTTAGTTCAAGAAAAGATCCGTTTATAATTTCTTTTTTAATGTTATATTTGATTTGGGACTATGACATGAGATTCTGAGAACTCCGTCTGAGCATTTCGAATTATATTATTTAATTTAATTTTGAAAAATATTTATTTGGCAAAAATGGTTAATTTTGAAAAAGATTTATCATTTCAGAATATATTTTAGATAAGATTTTTATTTGAAAATATTTAAGGAGAATTTTTATTTGGAAAAAAAAATTGTTTCGATGGAGAAAGAACTCACAGTATACTTCTCACATGATAATCTACTAGAATAGCGGATGAAAATATCATAAACTTAGAAAAATGTTCCAAACTTCACGAAACTTTGGACATTTGGATATTTGGTCATTTGGATTTCTATAGATTTGCTCCATAAGACACTCCATCATACAATTAGGGCCCCCCTCTGGTGAATATGAAGGTCTATAGTCACTCTCATAACTGCGGTCTATTATAATTTTATTTTTTTCAGAATTCACCACGCTTCTTCTTAACCTATATATAAATTCATCAATACCCAAATCTGGATCTTCTTTATCTTCGACATCTTCGAATTTACTACTTTCTTTCTCTTCTGCTAAATCACCACTTACATAACTTTTAATTTCATAAAAATTTGTCTTTGAAATTATTTTCTAGCTTAGTAAAAGTCTGTTCTTGTTCTTTGATGGGGGCTTTCTGATAAATTTTATTTTCAAATACTTCATCACATTCTTGTTCATGCTCTTTGGTGAGGGTTTTATTATCCATTTCATCCCCAAGTACTTCATATTGGTTTTTCAAATCCATATTAATCTCACCACTTAATTTGGGTGTATTTTCTGAAACGTCGGTTTCTTTATTCTTTGATTCGTTCCTCAAATTCCTTTGAGGTTTCAATTCAGGATTTATGAACCAACAACCTTTTGCAGAATGTCCAACCCTGTCACAGTACTGGCAAACTTCTCTTTTCTCAGTTCTATCTTTAAACCAACATTGACTAACCGCATGTCCTACTTTTTTACAGGACTGGCAAAATTCTTTCTTTTTAAATTTATCTTTAAACCAACACCATCTTTTTGTATGTCCAGCTTTCCCACAGTATTGGCAAACTACTTTATATTTTTCACCAAACCAACATTGACTGGTCACATGTCCAACTCTTTTACAAGACTTACAAACTTTCCTTACAAATTTACTTTTATCCTGAAATTTTAACGACGTACTACTACACTCTGAAATTAAATGAGAACTGGACCCACATTTATAACACAACCCAAGTTTTCTATAACATCTGTCTGTACTATGACCTACTTTACTACAATGACCACATTTTATTTCATTTTTCTCCGTTGCCTTAACTACCCCATTGTTTGGTAAACTTACTGTAGAGTTCAAAAAAGAAGGGTTAACAAAAGAAAAAGCATAAGGGTGTGGTGCATTAGGTGTGTTCCAAAGCATAGGGGAGACCTGAGGGATTGTTACCATTGGGATGGTACTCATTACAGGAAAATTATTCATAGTT
>JABUQX010096658.1:0-20000 GCA_015478945.1 Trachelipus rathkii
GGTACTTCGTTCAGTTTCAGATTTGGGTGTTAACCGTTTTCGCATTTATCATTGAGCACTTTCTAACGTTTTTCATTATACCTTCAGCTAAAAGCTAAGTAACTTTGCAGTAATTTCTTTCTTAATGACCTTCTGATGATTTTGAGGTGCTTGGCAAATCTAAGTTTATTGTTTATAATGCTGATTTCCAGCTAGACCTTCTTCTGTGCTGCTACTACTATTATCACTTTTTATTCAATTGTGCATATTCTTAAGCATCAAAGCTCTACTCAATTCTCTCTTATTTCATTAGAAAGAAATAAGGTCAGTTAGTATCTTGGGTATTACAGTATTTAAACAATTATCTTGTTTTGATATGCTTGATCCTTTCTCTTCCTTTTTATTTATAAATCTAAACTCTAATGCCTTCTTCAGCTCTTCATTATTCTCTGCTGTCATCAGAGCTCAAATATATAGAATAATTGATGATATAATTGATTTTGCCCTATAGTTTCCGTAACCATGTGGTTGCAAAACACTTAGAATTTTTTTAAGTGTTTGCCATTTATTAGCAGTCAAAGCAATGTTGAATTGTTCATAATATAAACTTTCAGGTCTTTCGACATTTCTAATCTTTTTCTAGATTCAAATATGTATTTATTCATACCTTGTATTAACATCTTGAATTGGCATAGGTGAGCTGTAGTGTGGATCCAGTCTCATATTGCTAAGTTGGTACAGCTAAAAGCTGATTGATTAAATGGCTGGCTATTCCTACATTTTCTTTATTAAATCACACTGTTCTTTGAGAAAAAAGGCATCTTTAACAAATTGAAGTTTATGAATGAAACAAGAAAAACTTGTGTATCCTGCTAAATCAGTTCCAAGTTTCATGCTATATGCTCCATCTCGAAGGATCAAATGGATTATGTTAGGAGGAATTTCCCAATTATTCATCGTAATTTCAAAACTCATAGTGATTTTAATTTCAGAATGAGAATCTGGGAAATACTTGCAATGGAGTACACAGTCCATATTTTTAAACTCGCTGGTAAGCTAGAGTGTAGTTAAAGAAATAAATGAGTCGTTTGAATTATTTAGCTCTCTATATATCTGTAGTAAATGATATCTGATCAGCCTTAGACAACTTCTCGAATACTGCTGATCTCAATTTCCTGTATGAAGTTGGTAACATTTTCTCTACAAAGTATTTCTACTAGGAATAAGATATTTTGGTTGAAGATGGGAAATAAGTTCTATTAATCCTTTCTCTTCTGTGACTGTGAATGGCTGCAGTTACTCATTACTCACAATTCATTATTTTCTGTGATATTGGGTCATTGATATGCCAAATCTTTTTTGGGGAGAAACTCTCCTCAAAACTCACTTATTTCACGGCTTGAATCTATTGCTCTTTTGTGGTTTCCCTGTTTCAATAGACTCAACGATCTCCTATTAAAATTTTTGGACTTCCAGATATTCTCTTCAATGATGATTTTCTATATGTTCATGAAGTGGCGTTTTACTAAATATAAGATTTTATGTTGAAAGTTATACAAAATATATTTTTTTACATTTCTTTATAGTTAAAGGAAAGTTCATGAGAAATTTCAGTTCCGGTACACCCCTAGTTTCATGCCACCAAGTTTGGTGTAATATTTTGAAACCACTAAAAAATAATGTTAACTCAAAGTTTGACTTTTCTCACGAAGTTTGTGCTCCTATAGCTCATAAAAGAGAATAGATAGATGCTTTACAGTTACATATTCTGACTCATTGGAAAAAGTTGTCCCACTGAATGAATTTTCAGGTCCATAGCTCTACAAATTTTTACACAAATTTTTACACAAATCAAGGTCAAATTTGCCAAAAAGTGATATGCAACTTCCGAATGAAAACTATTACCTTTGCTTTAATTAAGGTGTTAGAAAATGTAACAAAAACAGATATGGACCTCAAATTTTGCAGTTCTTCAAAAGGCTTAAAGAACATCACTGTAAAATTTCCTCAAATTTGGAGATAGTAAGGCAGGGACAATTTCCAAAACTGGTCTACTTGACGTGGAATCACCCCAAGTAGAATAAAAATTTTTTTTAACTGGAATTGCAGCACTTTTAGCCTTTTAGGTTTAGGAGTTTTGCAACTTCAGCAACAAGCCCCGTTTTGAACTCAATTGTGATATATTTCAATATATTATTATAGCTATGTTATGTTATAAAAGGTGTTTATTCCATTAGTGATTGTATTAGGCACTATAATTTGAAAAACATTTTGGCATTTAATAATTCAATATTTTTGGTACTTTTGAGTTTTAAAGAGTTTGATTTACTAAGGCTCTCCTTTACAATTGCTTTCTTTACATATAAGAATGTAAAGATGTTTTATTAAAATGTTGAATCCTAACTAAAGATGGAGATACAGATTTGGTTCTAAGTGTGAAACCAATTAAAGTAAATCAGATCTCTTGATCCAGTGATAATTATTCTTGCTCTATTAGAACTTGGAAAAAAAAAACTATTAAACACCTTAATGATCCTTATAAATCTAAAAATTACTAAGAGATGGCATGCCTATTATAAATGGATGGCACCCTTTTGAAAACTGATACTGATATAGGGATAATCAATCTTAATATGGTGAAATAATAAAATCATTAGCACTCACTGGTCAGGGGGTATGGGTGATTGAGCATCGAACCATCACCTCATGTAGATAAATGTTTATCTGCCATGAGTCACGAGTGCAAATGAAAATTAGTTATTTCAATATATTAAAATTTGATATTGATACATCAATATCATAAATGTATTATCAATCTATGGTCTAGCTCCATGAATGGGGGATATAGATATTACTCTTTAGATACATTTTTAATATATTTCAGGATATTCTGCTTTATAATTTCAATAGAGTAGGAATATTAATTGTTCCACCAAAACCAAGAGATTATAAAAAATTAGTGTTTGAAAGTATAGAGACAGTAATCCACATATGCCTATTGAGACTGTCTCAGTCAACTGGGATAAAGAACCAATTACAACATGCTCATGCAAGCCCACACCCAGTATATAGGGTTTTTCAATAACAAAAAAATAGCTTAAACTCCCTTCACTCCGGTTAGGGGGGTATAGGGTAGACCTCCACCCCAAAGACAAATTTTTGTGAGCATCCGTCCATTCAAATGCACACAATACAAACATATCAATATATTAAATACTGGTATATAAATATTGATGTAAGGCCTAACTTCCTGAATTTATACTTACTCATATTTTTTTAATATGGTTTAATATATATCTAGGTAATAGTTGAGATTAGCAGATTCTGACAAAATATTGATTTTTTTCAATAATTTTTTATATCTGCTCTTCCCATGTAAAGGCCTAAAAAAGTGCTTGCCAAACTCTCATATATAAATTAATCGATTTACAGAATTATTTTTTATGTTTTAAATTCTGTTTATGACCCATTAAGTATTGGTTATAAGTTTTATGTATACACATAGTAAATCTGTTTATACTGAACAAAACTTATCAAACTTTCCAATTTTTCAAACCTAAAAAACATTAAATTCATAAGAAGAACATAAGAACATAAGAAATATAGGGACATAAGCACATGGGCCATCGAGACTGTCCCAGTCAACCCACTAACCATACGTGCTCATGCATGCAAATCCACAAAAGCACCCTAGGGCTTGTCTAATTACTGTAACTAACAAAATCCTGGTGGCTTAGTCAAAAAAATGATACATGTTACCCAAACCATCCACATGCCTTAATAACTAAGTTATGGTCCACACATGCTAGCTATAACATTACTAACTACTATAACTAAAACCAGCCAATTTGGCTTAGTCTAAATATACTATGCGATACCCAACCCCATCCACCTCTGTCCAGCCTTTCTTAAATGTTTTAATTAGGTCACCTCAACAACCTCCTGTGGCAAATCATTCCAAAATTTAACAACCTATTGCTAAATGTATACTTTCTTATATCAAGATGGCGTACTTTCTTCTTAATTTTCTTGTTATGCCCCCCTGGTCTCCATCCGTGCTCTACTATGAAGAATTTATTGGTCTCCGTATTATCAATAGATGTAAAAATTTTGTAGACTTGTATCATGTCCCCTCTGAGAAATCGCCTTTCTACAGAAAACATTCCTAACTCCTTCCACCTCTCCTCATTGCTCTTACCCTCAAACCCAGAAATCTTCCTTCTCTACGTTGCTCTCTCTAGCATATCTAAGTTAAATAAGGGGAATAAACTTGTGCACAATACTCTATTACTGGCCTAACATAGCTATTATACAGTTTACTTATTACTTGCTCTTGTAAACAACATTGCGATTTATTATGCCCAGCATCTTATTAGCTTTATTTCTAGCTTCCAAACACAGATTAGCTACTTTCAAATTACCAATCTAATCCCATCTAGTCTTTTCTTAGTTAGTTTCAAATAATCCCATATATCATGTTAAAACTTTGTATAATCATGCAAGCAATTCTATTTATCAATCATTTGCCCTTATCTTGCCACCCAAGTTTATCCAAGATCATTTTGAATCTTCTTATCCCTCACTATTCTAACTGGTGTACTTTGGTATCATCAGCAAGCTTAAAAACATTCTGGTCCTAGTCTAAATCATTTATATATGAGAAACAACGGTATTTAACTGAACCCTGGGACACCACTCTTCATATTTCCATGTTGCCCATTTAGTTGTACACACTGTTTTCTATTCCACAACCACTCTTTAATCCAACTATGTACCACTCCACCTATACCACTTTGCAATATCTTCTTCATCAGCCTTATGTGGGGAACCTTATCAAAAGCTTTGCTAAAGTCTAAATATATAATATCAACTAGATCTCCTCGGTCAATGCAGTCAGTAATGAATTCCATAAATTCTAAAAGGTATTCTAATAGGTATATCTTCTTCAGCTCCTAGAAGTAGACTTCATATCAGTCAGGTCAACCAGAATTGAGGCTGGTTGTGGAGTTTCTAGAGCAAATAATTTTACACCACTGGCTTGTTGGGGCTGTTGTAGCAACCCTCATTTTTACCCGAGCTTGGGACTGGCAAATATTACTTAGTAGCAATATATGGTACCATATACTGTACAAAGTAAATCATCATAGTGAACAAAATGCACCATTAAATTTTGTATCCTTTAAGAGAAGAGAAAATTGGGAGAGGAAGTACTCCCCTCCAATTAATACAATACTAAGAAATCCTCCTTTGCATGGTTCATTTTGGCGTTTAATTCATACTTTTTTGACAAGAATTATAATTATATAACAGTATCAATTAATTTTTTTTCTCATTTAATTAAAAAATATGGTATTTTTCTATATTTGAATCTGTGTATATTTTCTGAAAAAAATTTCTAAGTTCAAAAAAATTTATAAGTTCAGAAAAATTAAGTTAAGTTTTTTAAGAAAATTGTTTAGTGGCAAGCTTCTGGCATAATTACAGAAGCTTGCCACTAAAGAATTTTCTTAAAACAACTTATTAAACTAAACTTTTCTGAACTTAGAAAAAATTTTCAGAAAATATACACCGATTCAAATATTGAATTTTCCCAAAAATATATTTTCTTACTTAAAATTTTTAAAAGAAGTAAATCAAAAATTTTATTGCTCCTCCAGTTATAAATTTTAAAATGATTTATTTTAAAGAGAAGAATTTTTAAAATTTTGTAGCCTCACAATTTGAGTTAAATATTATAATACATTTTCTTCTTATTCTGATAATTTTATTAAAATTTCAAAAATCAAACTTTAGTTAACTTTGCAAACTGCCTCAGTATTCTCAGTTCCCTCTATTCATTCTTGAAAACTGATTCTTTTCCTAGGATAGTGATTTCAAAGCCTTCGCTTTCATCTCTTGCAGATTTCAGTTCTCTCTAATTTCTTACTTTTGAGTCCTCTCTTTTTAGAGCTTCCATTCACAACATTACAGCAGTTGGCTCATATATATATATATATATATATATATATATATATATATATATATATATATATATATATATATATATATATATATATATATATATATACCGTATATATATATATATATATATATATATATATATTTCTCTTATATATATACACATAACATATATATATAGACATACTATACATATATATATATATATATATATATATATATACCGTATATATATATATATATATATACCTTGTATATATATATATATATATATATATATATATATATATATATATATATATATAGCGTCGAGCCGGGTTGACCAGGCCCGCCTCTTTAAGAGGTTGATTCGGTCCACTCTAAATAAAATAAAAAATAATAAAAAATTTTTTTTTTTTTTATTTCATTTATAGCCATGATACAAGTTTTATTTAAGTCATATTTAATTCCTAGAAAGTTTTATATTTTAAAATGTAGTAGTTAGGGTACAAAATTTCCTTAAATTAGAACTTCACTTTTGAAAAATGTGATTTTTAACCGTTTATAAAATGAAAATTATTGGATCGATTTACAATTATTTTTCAGTGGATACACTCGAGTATGTTAGCTTTAAACTGGCAAAAGTAAATTTTGATCCAAGCAGTATTGGTGGCAAAAAAACGGGGCCCAGTCATTCACCCTTCGTAAAAATTGATGGAGGGTGACTCGGACCACCATTGTTTTATTTTGCGATAATGTGTGAAGTATTTTTATTACGTATAATTAATTTAAATGTAATAAAGTTATTTATATTAAGTGAAAATTTTTAAAAAATGAATTTTAATAAAAAAAGCGAGTTCAAAAAATTATTAAAATTTTAGAGTGGAGAGAGGTGAATCGGACCACCTTATTTATGTCGTATTTTATTTATCATTATTGACATTTTATTACTTATTACAATTTAATATGATAAATAATTATTATATTAGTAAAATTAAAATATAAATTGAAATTATAAGTAAAGGCAATTTAAACAGATGGTCAGTCACCCCTCCATAATGATCGCTTCACCCATACGCGGTCGGGCTGACTCATTCAAACTTTAATAAAACTTTTATTAATAGAATTACATTATTATTTTTGTGTGCTTATGCCCGACTAGGGACGTGATTTACAAAAAAAAATTTCAAAAAAATGCATTAGGGAGTCGGAGGACCAAGTTATACCTAAGTGGTCGCTTCCACCCATTGACTATATATATATATATATATATATATATATATATATATATATATATATATATATATATATATAACAGTATTCTTCACATCTAAATCAGAACATTATTAATTTTAAAAAAATTGGAATTTTTTAAATTTAAATAATCTCATAGCTATTATATAGGCTACCTACATGTAAATATGGCATTCTCAAGTTTAAGGTTCTGCAATGCATTTGCTTTATAAATATCTTTGGTTTCTAGATTAGCACAATTCAAATTTAAAACAATATTTATATATAAGTTAGCTCATATGATTTTAAAAAAATTCTTATATACTTCCACATACATTTCATCTATTTTATTCATTCATTTAATATTAATTTAATTTTTTAATTCAATGCTTTAGTGTTTTCTTTCCATCATTTGGTATCTAGTTTTCTGTGAGTAAGATACCTTTTCACATGATAGAAATTTATCACTAATCTTTACTGTAAAGAGTAAACACTAATAAAATAAAAATAAAATAAAATGGAACTTGAAACATACCCCCTTTTAAAAAAGGAATTTTCAACAGAAAACATTCCAAAATCACTATGATCGCCTGAAAAGGTCGCGCACTATTCTCTTGATATAGGCCTATATACTTACCATTATTTTTTAAATAGGCCTTCCAATGTGGATACTGATAAAATTCACATTGCTGTAATTTCTTCTACTTCACTATCTAGTCCGCCCTTCCCAGCAAGGTAAGGAGATCGCAGGTTTTTGACCTATCCTAGTACTAAAACAACTGCTAGAATTCAAAGTTTACCCTATAAACTATCCTATAAAAGCCGTTTTCCATTTTGCATTTGTGCTAACGGATAAGAAATGATAATCCAGTTTAGCACGAATTTCGGGTATAATCTAACGATTGTTTACAAATATTTTGATCAGCTGTTCTGATGGAGCACGTGGTTTTGGAATAAACAAAAATAAAAAAAATAACAAATGGTTTTTATTACAAATAATTGATCAACTATTGTGATGGAGTTTATCGATTTAGAGGAAATTAGATTTAAAGCTAAGCCGTTTTCCATTTTGCATTTGTGCTAACGCTCGATAAGAAATGCTAATCCAGTTTTAGCACGAATTTCGGGCATAATCGAACGATTGTTTACAAATATTTTTGATCAGCTGTTCTGATGGATCACGTGGTTTTGGAATAAACAAAAATAAACAAAATAACAAATGGTTTTTATTACAAATAAATGAAATAATTGATTAACTATTGTGATGGAGTTTATCGATTTGGAAGAAATTAGATTTAAAGCTAATTTAATGAATGAAACATTCAAATCAACAACCTACTACGCCGCCATCTTGTTTGTTTACATTTGTTCGTTAGCATTTTCCTTAAATTCGGTAAGCACGGGAAATAGCAACCTTACAAAATTTAGGAAATTCCTTACGTTTGGTGAGCATTTTCCTAAATTTGTGCTAAATTTGACAAAATGGAACGCAACTTTAGCATTTTCCTAAATTTCGTTAGCAAAAGTGCAAAATCGAAAACGCCTCTAATTTAGCCTCTAAGCACGGGAAATAGCAACCTTACAAAATTTAGGAAATTCCTTACGTTTGGTGAGCATTTTCCTAAATTTAGTGCTAAATTAACAAATGAACGCAACTTTAGCATTTTCCTAAATTTCGATAGCAAAGTGCAACATCGAAAACGCCTAAACTATTATAGGGTAAACTTTGTAGAACTGTCACTAGTGTTTACATTGAAGATCATAAAAATCTTTTTTGAGAACTAAAAGTTCTAGCATTATGGTTCTAGTCAGGGTTGGGGATTTTTTTGATTTTTTTGATTTTATTGATTTGTTGTTTTTTTCAGATTCGTGACGTCAAGCGAAATATATATATATATATATATATATATATATATATATATATATATATATATATATATATATATATATATATATATATATATATATATATATATATATATATATATATATATATATATATATATATATATATATATATATATATATATATATATATATATATATATATATATATATATATATATATATATATATATATATATATATATATATATATATATATATATATATATATGAAGACAATGAAGACAGAATCAATCTAAGTGCCCCATTCCAACCCATAAAATTAAGAACTGAGAATAATTTTTAATAATTTTTAATGTAATTAATGAATAGTAATTATAATTAAAAAAAAAAGAGAAAAAACATGGCCCTACCTAGACTGTCCCAGTCAACCAACAATAAGTTAATAATTAAGAATAATTAAAAGCTGCATTGGCCCCTCTAGAATGTCTAATCAATCCATTATAATTAATAAATAAGAATAATAATTCCGAACCGCATGGGCTATCTAGACTGTCCCAGTCAACCCATAGTTAATTAATAATTAAGAATAATAATTAAGAAGCTGCATTAACCCCTCTAGAATGCCTCAGTCAATCCATAATATATATAAGAATAATTAAGAAGCCGCATGGTCCTATTTAGACTGTCCCAGTCAACCAATAAAATTAATAAAAAGTCCCATTGGCCCCTCTAGAATGTCCCAGTCAACCCATAATAAATAAGAATAATGCTTAGGAAGCCGCATGCCTATATCTGAACTGTCCCAGTCAACCAATAATAATTAATAATTAAAAATAATAATTAAGAAGCCGCGACCCCTCTAGAATGTCCCAGTCAACTCATAATAAATAAGAATACTACTTAAACAACTCCCTTCTCCGGTTATTATACTAGGAGACTTCAACCTCCGCCACCTTGTTGGGCGACTCTATCACTTCATCTAAGTCCAATATCCTTGTAGATTTTTTAACCTCCTTTTCCCTGGGATGCCTTAACACAGGACTCCCTACAAATGAACGTCTAGATACACACACTTCTTCCTTTATCGATTTTACCTTCCGCTTTGATTATTTAAACGGCAATAACCATTACCCAATAGCTTCAAATGATGCTTGTACCTAGCCCAATGTTAAAACCTAACTCCAGCTGGCGTTACGACCGATCGGAGTGGGTCTTTTTATCAAGCCACAGCTATCCAACTTTCTCCCCTTCAATAACCGGTTTCGACTGTAGATGATGCCTTTCGCTTTTTCCAGCAAGTCGTCATCTCGGCAGCGGAGG
Organism: Trachelipus rathkii; assembly: GCA_015478945.1. Lineage (NCBI taxonomy): Eukaryota > Metazoa > Arthropoda > Malacostraca > Isopoda > Trachelipodidae > Trachelipus > Trachelipus rathkii. The sequence continues at coordinate 10,318 of JABUQX010096658.1, forward strand.
CTTGCATTCCGCAATCTTCCGCAGGCAAGCGGTCGGCAACCCCTTGGTGGTCTCAAGAGTGCGCACAAGCTAACCGCGAGAAGAAGAAACTCTACAGGCAATACAAAAAGGCCCGTACCACCCCAAACATGATCATTTTTAAAGCAGCTGCGGCAAGATCTCGGCGAATTAATCGACAAACACGTAAACAATTTTTCGAACTTACATTTCGACTGTTAACTCCACAACTCCCTTCCTTTAGTGTGGAAAGTTACACAGAAAATATCTCGTCGCTCCAACAACTCCTCACCCACAGTCCTCCGTTATGGGCCTGATATAACTGACACGATCTCCGCTCCTGCTGCTGTTGCAGATGCATTAGGTTATAGTTTCGCTAGCCACTCGAGTTCTTTCCGCTATCCTGAAGCCTTTCAAAAATTGAGAACTAACACTGCACTGCCAGACTTTTCAACAGCGAAAGGGAAGATCATACCTATAACAGTCTTTTTACACTTGCAGAGTATCAAACTACTCTGGCGAATAGGAAAGACGTTGCTCTTGGTCCAGACATGATTTCGTATATCATGCTCCGTCATATACATCCCTCGGCATCAGCATTTTGCTGGATCTATATAACAGAATCTAGATCAAATCCTCTTTTTCCATCTATTTGGACTACAGCTTTTGTAATTCCTATCCCCAAACCTGGAAAAGATCCGAAGTTGGCGGATAACCAAAGACCAATTTCACTGACCTGCCATACCTGTAAATTAATGAAGAAAATGGTTTCAGGCCGCTTTCTCCCTGTTCTGGAGAGTCGCCAAGCTTTTTCAAACTTCCAGTTTGGTTTCCGCAAAAATCGTTCGACCGCGGACCCCTTGTTAAAACTAGACCATGACATCCGGGAAGCCTTCTCAACTGGTGGGATGGTTCTTGGTGTCTTCTTTTGACCTTGAAAAAGCTTACGACATAACGTGGAGAACGGGATCCTCAACAAACTCCATTCGCTTGGTTTCCGCGGATAACTCCCTCTTTTCAATAAATGTCTTTTGTCAAACAGATCCATCAAGTTCGGTGCTCTTCTATTCTGTCCCGCCATTATGGATGAAGGCGTTCCGCAGGATAGTGTTCTATGTGTACTACTATTTGCTCTCCAGATTTAATGACATTGTTACTTCCTATCCCAGCGACGGTCAATTTTTCTCTCTATATTTGATGACCTTGCGTTATATAGCCGGTGCCAAGCTGCCTTTTTCGGACGGCAACTTCAACTAGCTAATGAGAATATTTCACTATTTCACAATGGGGTAACTCCATGGCTTCCATTTTCTCCCACCAAAGACCTCAAGCAGTGTTTTCAAAGAAAAAGGGAATCGAAAGAACTTACCACCTTATTCCAGCAAACCCTAACCTTATGGTTTCGCCCATTTCCTCTTAACTACAAGTCAAATTTCTAGGGCTCATCCTAGATGACTACTTAACATATGCACCGCCCCATATTAAACACCTAAAAACAACTTGTCATCGCGCCCTTGACCTGTTACTTCATCTCGCCTCAAAATCTTGGGGTGCTGATCGTAAATCCCTTTTACGTCTTTATGTAGCCCAATCGAAACTGGATTATGGCTGTGCAGTATATGGTCGGGCCTCCACAACACTAATACACCTGTTAGATCCCATCATCCCAAACGAAGCGATCCGTATCTCCTGGAGCTTTCGATCATCCCCCAGGTGAGCCACTTAGGATTTGAAGCCAATAATGATGCCCTCTCTCTTCGAAGAGGAGTACATCATGTGTACAAGTTATCTTCGTTTTCAAACCCCAATACCGTCTTCTCTGACACCGATTCTGCAGGAAGTGCCTCAGAATCCTAATTACTGGCCATTTGCAGACACGGTTCATAACATCCTTAAATTCCTTAACATCCCTCTCTACAAAAGGTGCTGCCTTCTCATACGATGAAGAGTTCACGCACCTTGGATTTATTCCCACTCCCACCACCTTGGCTCTGACCTCTCTCTCCAAATCTAGCCATTCTGCTGCCTTTGTTAAAGGCTGTTCTGTCTTCCGCGCTCATGATGGGTTTACTCCAGTATTGCAGGCTCTAAACCGGGAACAGTGTGGGCATCTGCTATCTTTTCTGATCCTGTGCCTTTCCCTTCTCTCCCCTCATTAGCTAACTCTGGCAGAATTAATGGCTATAATGATTGCGCTTTCTCAATTCTAATCCTTAACCAAGATTACTCTTATGTATCATTTTATTCAGATTCAACTAGCGCCCTCCAGGCGCTTAAAGCCACCTATTCTAAAAACACAATGGTATCTGCTGTGCAGCAATTTCTTCGGCTGCTCCATTCCTGCAAGAAACAAATTATTTTATGTTGGACCCCATCTCATGTAGGGGTAACTGACAATGAAATCGCTGATAAGAGGTCAAAATGGCCACCTCCTCTTTTCGGGTTGTTCCAGGTACCTCCCGGATGTCCTTCATTAGTACCTCCATCCAACCGATTTCGATCTTATTGGCAAGAGCTCTGGACGAATGATCAGAGAGAAACTTAGAAATATAAAGCCGATCATCGGGGAGTGGTCTTCCTCCACCGACGAAAGCGCTTACACGAGGTAAGATACTTGCACCTCCGCATTGGCCCTGCCAATATCACTCAGGTCACTATATGTTACGGAACCCCCTCCCATTTGCAAATTCTGTCGTAGTCATACTCCGCAATCTGTTCGCCATATCTTCATTGATTGTTCCCAGCTGGACCCTATTCGCCGTTGTCATTTTCCTACTTTCGATCCATAACACCTTCCAAAAGATTATCCCATATCTTATCCGAATCTTCCCACTTTAGTAGTAACTCTATTTTCTTGTTTCTACAAGTGAATATTCTTCATAATATTTGATTTTGTTACGTAATACTAGGACTTTATAATGCAGGGTTTTTTTGTTTTAAGTTTTGGTTTGTTTTTAATTGATTGTCTATTCATTTCTCTATTCAAATCTTCCTTTGACGTTTCAAATATATGACAGGGCCCTCCCATGGTGCTGATTTTCAGCCCAGTGTGGCCGCTTCTGTGTGAGCGGTGGTGGGTCCTGTACACTAACACAAAAAAAAAAAAATATATATATATATATATATATATATATATATATATATATATATATATATATATATATATATATAATATTTACTATATATATATATATATATATATATATATATATGTGTGTGTGTGTGTGTGTGTGTGTGTGTGTGTGTGTCTTCCTGTGTTCTAGATGATGTAAAAATTATTTCGTAACATTCATTAACAAAATCTTTCCCCCAGAAGAGAGATTTTTCTTTAGTCTATAAAAATAACTTGTCGTTCATTAGTATTGTAGTATTTGTTTTCCCTTTTTCATTATTTTAACACACTTTTTTACATATATAATTAATAATAAAATATGATTTAAACAAATGTAAACATCTGATTAATTGGAAAAGAAATCTATTAAAATATTATACAATATAATTTGAAAAGGGAATTTCCAACTGTGAAATTTCCCTCTCAAATTTGTTCTTAACTCATAAGAATATCAGTTGCCAAATGCGAATTGCATGTTCCAGGAATTTTAAGTTAGTTAAACAGCTGAACTTGTGTGGGAATTTGTGAATGCTTGTTATGGTTATTGTGTTACCGGCATCCAGTGTTTGGTATGTTTTTAATTCGAGTGTGTGATAAAAAAAAAGGATAATAATTGTTTAGATAATTTATATTTTATAGTGAATATGAAAATATTAAGATTTATGAACTTGTTAACACGTTGACTTACTTGGTTTCAGAGCCATTTTTATTTACTTTTGGAAACCAAACTGTCGATTGTAGATAAGATTAGATGATTCAAGATGTTTTCAAATCTTCCTGTAAAGGACAACTTTTGAATGTACTGATGTTAAAGCAATAGGCTGAGAGTATATGGGGATGGGGTCTTCCCTACTTCAGGACAGGCTGAAGGAGCACACGCTTCTAGGCAGGAAAGGGAGTTAAAGTTGGTAGGCATATATGAAATAGTTTAATAAGGCAGGGTGTATGCTTAGAAGCACAATTAAGTTATAAAAGAAAGTCGTAATGTCCTACATGATTAAATATGTACAACATGTAGCATGTGCATTCATATAGGAACATGTGAAGCTACACTTTCTTTTTAATTAGTCTTAATTCACTTACAGTTGTTATTATTATTTTTTCAGAACGAATAGAAAGTGGAAAAATAAACCAAATTAGTTTTGATGCATCTGTGACAAAGGACAAAGCTCACAACGTCAGATCAGCAGTCAAGATCGAACTAATGCTTTTCTAAGGTATAGTAATCACGTAACGCATACTTTGAAATCACATTTCTGAAATCAAACTCGAAGAGCAGGGAAAAGCCTTTGTTTCTTAAAAATCTTACTTTAAGGACTGCAGTGCTGCGGTAAAAAAGAATAAATATCTACCTGTTAGTGTCCTAATGGCATGAAGAAAAAAAAAACACTGTGTGATTGTGTCTTACTGTTACTTCTGTATGGCAGACATACAAGGTAAGTTAGCATAGAAACAGTATGAAAATTAATTTCATTTAAACTTTTAAATCTTTGATTGAATTATGTATTTTCTCATTATCTTTATGAGCCGCAAGTCTATTTTCATTGAAAACCATTTTATCATCATTTCTTCCCTCACAGGCAGACGTGTTACCAAAGTGTTATATACCATATTAAATTCGTGACCCATGGTTCAGGAATTACAGTACAATACGAATGCCTCCTTGGAACACTCACTGGGTGCACGAATCGAATATGAGAAACTTAGAAAAGGCTGATGATGATAACATTACTGGTTACTCCATCAAACTATTTTTATTGACAAGCTGTCTGAATTTTTAGTCCAAGCTGAGGACTTCAAATGATTAGAAGAAAGATCTATCATTGTCCAAATAATTTGCCCTGTTGCTAGGATAACAGTTTCGCCATAACAATTTGTTGCCTGCAGAAACTGCACATTATGTTGCATTCTTTTAGCCCCCGAGAAGAATTTTTTTTTTTTAAACTAACATTTCAAAAGACACTTTAATTTATAGGATTACTATAGCATCATCAAATACCAGCTTATTGCAGCAACATTGAACATCTTAGAGAACAAATTTCCGAAAACCAAACATTACCAGACATATAGCTTTACTTATAACCTAACCTAACTTTAGTTTGCTGTTTGATGTGCCTAATATATATATATATATATATATAATATATATATATATATATAATATATATATATATATAATATATATATATATAATATTATATCTATATAATATATATATATTATATATAATATATATATTATATATATATATATAATACCTTACTGATTATTATGGATTTCGTTAATTTTGTGCTTTATTTAATTTTTTTTTCATGTATTGTTAGTATAGATATAAACTGGTACTAGGAAAAGGGTACGAATTTTAAAAAAATATTAAAAATTAAATTTAAAGCAAAGCAAGAACGTACCATTTTGCACTGAGGAAAAAAAAGGTTTTTTAATGTTAAAACGTGAAAGAATTTAAGGTACGAGTAAAAAATAGTGTTTTGAAGTGGTTTGTAGTGGTTTGATCTGTCCAGAGAATGCCCCATTTACAGTTTGTAAATCATTGACTCACGCTTCAAGAGCTGATTATATATCATATAATACTATATATATATTATATTATATCATATAATATTTATAGTCTATGATATATATATATTATAATATATATTATAATAGTTAAATATATAATATATTTATATATATATATATATATTATATATATTATGATATATATATAGTATATATATATAATATATATATAGTATAGCGTAGTTAATATATATCTATATATATACTATATATATATATATATATAATATATATATATATATAATAACTATATAATATAATATATAATTATATATATTCTATAATATATATATATATATATAAGTATATATTAATATATTATTATATATTAATATATATACTATAATATTATATAATAATATATATATAATATATACTATATAATATATACTACTATATATATATGATATATATATATATATATTATATACTTATCATATATATATATTATATATATATTATATATCAGTGGCGGCTCGTAGTCAAAATTCTTGAGTAGGACAAATCAATATAATATATATCTATATATCTTTAATATATATATATAATATATATATATATACGTATATAATAATCTTAATATATATATTATAAGTATATTATATATATATATATAATATATAATATAAGTATAATATATTATAGTATTATATATAATAAATATATCTATATATATATATATATATATATATATATATATAAATATATATATATATATATACCTATATAATACTATATATAATATATATATAATATAAATATATATATATAATATATATATATATATTATACTATATAAATATTTATATGTATATATATATATATCATCATTATAATATAGTAATATTATATATCATATTTATATCATATATAATATACAAATATTATATATATATATGAAAATTAATATTTTTTGTACTTTACATTTATTTATAAAGAAGATCAATTTTTCTTTCTTTATTTGGGAATTTTTTAAAAGAAAAATGACTGCTAGCTTAGAGTCGCAGGCACATACCGAGCTGCACTTTAAAGCTTACTAAAAAGACGAATTATATTTCTGAACTCAGCAAGAAGTAACAAGTTGCCACTGATCGCTAATTAAAAAAGGGAATCGAGTTGAAATTTAAGTTGGCGGCTTACAAGGGAGCCTTCGAGCGAAATCAATATATTATATATATAGTATATATATATATATTATATCTATATACTAAATAAATACTATTACACTATTATAATCCTTATATATATATATATATGATATATTATATATAATATACTGTATATATAGCTATATATATATATATCCTATACTTAATATAGTCTATATATATATAAATATAGCTGACTTTTTAATATTTTTGGGGGTTCACTAAGACAAAAAATGGCCGTTTTTCTACTCTGCCTCACCCTCAAAGAGCCGCCCACTGATATATACAAGTATAATATATATATATACTCAATATATATATTATATATCTATATATATATATTATATATAATACTATATGATATATATACTATTACATACTATATATATTTCTACCTTATATATAATAGATATAAACTGTATATACTAGATATATATACTAATGATATTGTATATATAGAATTGTATATATCATACTATATATTTCTCTTTACTTATATATATAAGTTATATTTTATATATAGTATATATATATATATTATATATTATATATATATATTATAATATAATAATCTATAATATATATATCTATATATAATATAAATATATATATATATATGAGGGTTCAAGAAAAACCATTTTCTTTTCTGAAATCGTAAATTCACACAGCTGTTTAAGATATGTAATTGTAATTGTAATTTTGATCTTAATTATTATTATTATATATTTTATTATTATATATTATTATTAATTATTATTATTATTATTATCTATTTTATTATTATTATTATTATTATTATTATTTTTATTATTATTATTATTAATTAATTTTATTATTATTATTTTATTATTATTATTACTTATTATTATTATATTATTATTAATTATTATTATTACTTATTACTATTATCTATTATTAATATATTTTCAATTTGGTATTAGAATTAATTAAGATTATCCCTTCGCTTAGGTAATGTTACGGGTGTCATCTATCTTTGAAATTGACATTCTTTCGTTATCTAATTATAACAAGTGACATCGTCTCAATGTATACTCGTTTGGATAACAAGTTATATTTACATGGGCGTAGGCAGGGGAGGGGGAGGGGCACTTGCCCCCTAAAATCTTGGCGAATTAAAAATTTTTTGATCTTATATGTTTGCCAACGACGTTTTTTAAGGGTTTTAGTAGTAGAAAAAACTGAAAAAATACATATCGAAATAGATAATAAATGTTAATCACTGATAACGTATTATGTTATTTTTTCTTTAAAGTTTTAATATGTTTTCGTTTTCATTGGCCTAAAGTCAACTAGCTTTGTGCTTATAACTACAGGCTGATTCTTCTGACATTATCTCGCTGAAATTTCAGTAATGTCGAATAGCATTGGCGGCTGCCAAAGCTGTTAAATCAATCTCGGAAGGCGTACCCCGTTGATATTCAGCTGCAGACACACATTAAAAAACAATTGCAGAAATAAAGAAATATCACAGCAATTTTGAAACCATAATTTATATAATATACAATATATATAATATATATTATATAATATATATATATATATATATATATATATATTATATTTTTATAATATATATATAGTATATATATAAATCATATATATATATATATATATACTATATATATATATATATTATATATATATATATATATATTATATCCGAGCTAGGCGCGCCTATAATTTTTTTGAGTGAGCCTATGCCGCCGGACCTAAGTGCGCCTAGCGCCTATTCGCCTATATTTTTGTCACATAAGTGCGCCTAGCGCCTATGCGTCTATGCGCCTTTGCGAAATCGCGACTTTTCCTCCAGCCATGGGCCTGTTCGCGTAAATTTAAATTTGCAAAGTAAACTTTCGTGCGATAATAAAAGCATGCTTTATAAGGAAGAAAAAGACATTTATTAATTTTTGTAATTAAACGACCCGTAACAAGCTAATCATCTACACGTCCTTTTCTCCTCCATTTCTTTTCCATAGTTTTTCACACCCAGGGGGTCCCAGGCAAAGAGCGCTCGCAGAAAGATCAATTTTCAGAGCCATAGTTCCCAATTTATTTGTAGTTAAGCAGCTACTGACTAGTTAGAATAACTTCATTATATATATATCATATTATAATGTTACTATATATATATATATTATATATATTATATATTATACTATATATATATAACTATTATATAATGATAATAATATTATATTATATAATATATAACAGTTTTACATTAATATAAGTGTTATACAAGTTTGCCAGGCTTCTAAGTTCTAACTTTTAAGGGGGAAAAAAGATTTGTTCCTGTTCATAGGAGCGGTTATAGGCGCAGAAAATTGCTGTGCGCCAATGCTTAGTCCGCCTTTTTAAAAATTGTTGCGCCTATTGCGTCTTTGCGCCTACGAAATTGATAGTGCGCCATACGGCGCACGACGCAGCTCTGTATATATCAACTTTTATTTAAAAATAAATTTTTTAAATTTCAAAATAAGCCCCTCTAAATTACTTTCATAGTCATATATTCCCACCAAATTGAAAAACAAATGTATTAAGTAGACAATTAACATAATCACTTCTCAATTCCCACTCAGAAATATCATTTAAATGGGCGGAGCTTCTCACACATAGATTTCTCTTATTGCTACCTTTCTGGGACTCAATCAACATTTTCATTGCGCGAAGCTAAGTAAATCTATGGACAAATTGTCTATTATTATTATTATTATTATTATTATTATTATTATTATTATTATTATTATTATTAATTATTATTATTATTATTATTATTATTATTATTATTATTATATATTTTATTATTATTCATCTATTATTATTAAATT
>JABUQX010096658.1:25000-45527 GCA_015478945.1 Trachelipus rathkii
TCTCTATATCAACGGAGGCACTCTCTAGGTCAACTATTCTACTCTAGGATTCCGACCTACTTACCGACTCGCGCCGTTGCCATAACCGACGTGCCGTCGCTCTACGTATACAATTCCTTGTTATTACCTTATGTAGTCTAAAAAAGAGATACAAAAACTTAAATGCACGGAGTCCGTAAACCGTAACAGCGTCACGTATATGGTTTTTGAATCATGTCCGATCACTCCGACTTCAATTCGATTGTTGGAATCATTACCTAGTAAATATACCGTGGAATGAAACAAACAGAATAAAAATATCAAAATACTGATTTTCGGAGTCAGTCACACATACATGCGTCATGTAATATATTATGATAATAAATTCTATTATATATCTATATATATATATATACTGAATATATAGATATATATAATATATTTTATATTTTCCGTTATTTCTACTTAATAAATACTATTATAAATAACGTCGGTCTGCGCAAACATATATAGGTGAGGTCATATTTATTTTTATATTCGACCATAAAGATTTAAAAGGAAGGCATGGCTCAAGTTGTACTACCCGTCACTAGTCGTTATACTATATAATAAGTCGTCCCAGTGATCATAAGATGATGTTTGAGATAAACATTTTTCTTTAGCAAGCTTTATGTGGTCCAAGTCGTACTTCTTTCCTTACGTCACGGAGGCCTGACACAACACGATCCGTAGATGTTATTACTATTGGAGTGAAGACACGCACTAGGCAACTATATCACAATCTGCCCACAATATTTTAAAGGTAAATTGGCTACTTTACTCTAGATCAGTCGGAAAATTTTTCATCTCCTAAGGTTACTTTATACTAATAAACTAATTACTATTTATGCGTAGGTATAGTATATATTATATTATCTTAGAATTAGCATATTAACATATTTAAGATAATAAATAAACCTATGACGTGGATGGAAATGATTTAAGGGGTTTCAATAAACATCCTTGATTAATTTTTTTTGTCAACAACTTTTAATTCATATTAAACTCCTTTACAATTACAAGTAAATGTTTAGTTATCTATTAAACGTAGCCTCATCAATTACCGAAATAATTTATTCTTATCTATGGCAACGATTCCAACCTAGGGGGTATATATACCTCAATAGTGGTAAAATGGGATATTCCGAGGGAGTAAAGATATAGGTAAAGGATTTAATTAGATATTATATTACGACACAGTCACATAAATAATAAATTATTAAAAATTACTGCAACTGCGCGACTACCTAATCACTTATTCATTAGTGATTAGTTAGTGAATTAGAATTTTAGGTAAAATAAATATTATTACCTAATATACGAATACAAGCCTGCAATCGCATCAGTCGGCTATAGATCGTAAATGTTCGTAATAGAGTATAGGCTACGTAGTTACGCTCAGCCGCCCACTAAACAATGTGTGATGTGAGCATAGTGTGATTGGATCTCTCGCTCGACTTTCATTAAGTCTTCTGAACACATATTTTTTGATTTGTTTTGACGAGAACCTAAAAAGCAGGTGAGATTGCAATTAATTTTATGCTTTTTATATATCGCTTCAAAGTACTTCGCATTCTTCATTCACGGCCGTTTGAAGCGCAGTATCTATTAGCTAGGGATTTCACTCGTTTGGCTTAAATAAATATAATATTTAGATTTTTCACTGTTTGTTTATTTGCGTCATGATATATTGAGATACGAGTATTGAGATATTCAATCTAATAATTTGGAGGCATAGTGTGACGTGATATCAGTGTCGCTGTGTGTTTCCACGTGACTGTAGAATGTGCGTGTGTGTGTTATGACGGGCGAGTTGGTGTTGGCATGGCGTAGTGTCTTTCGATGCCTCGGTGAGCCTACGAAGAAGGTAATTGCGATTGGTTTAGTCTGGAGGGTGAAACCAAACCCCTCCGATAAGAATAAATTTAAAAGGGAGGGAGCAAAGAGTTACTACGCATAATATAAGTTAATGGTACATTTATATTGATCTAATCACTGGGATAGTCTTAGCGATTTACTTCAAAGGTAGAAATTAATACGCTTTAACCTTACCTTGCATGGGATATACGATATTTATATAAACAAGCTCAAGATAAGGTTGGCTTATATCACAACAATTGCAGACATTCTAACTAATTTAAGCCGAGGCTGGAGTTGAGGATGTATTACGAGTGTGATAAACAGATACTAACACAATGGCATGCTCGATGGAAGAAATTGAAAAATGACTCACTTCTACAGATCAAATCAACTCTCCAATTGTCATCACGAATACATTCAATCAACAAATACCATTTTCTCCTGAATTTGAGTGAAAATCGCCAAGACCTAATGCTTGTGTATTCTAAGACCTCACTTTTCAGTGGATGAAAGGTAATATTATCACAGACACTGAAAATTGAAGACAACAAGCTGAAAAATAGAATTTCGAAACACATTTAGGGAAAGATTGTGAACGAGTATCATGTATTATCCGGAAACAGGCATATGAAAATACTGAATACCATTTAGCTACAAACGGTTCACACAGAGCGATGAAAGTATTTTCGACAATGATGACATAGAATACAAAAGCATTAGGAACAGAATATAGAACTTCTGAGGCACACGCTTGAGATGTGCATTGGGCATGACAGCTGCACCAAAATCATAAACAAGGATTGTTAAAAACTTATTAGCAATTCAACCGTCGGTTCACATTACTACTTACATTTACTTTTGACACACATTCTCATTCTCTCTCATATTTTTCCCCAATTTGTTGAATTTTATACAGGTGTTTGTTATATATGTTTGAAAGAGTAAATATATAATTAAAAATATATTTACTTTTCACATTTATAGACATAAAAAGGATTCTTATTGCCTTTGAAACTAAATTTTTCTTGACAGTGAAATGGTATAATAATAGCTAATGATACGTAACACGGCTTTATGGGTAATAGCTCTCATAAAAGGTTGGGAACGCACTGTTCGTAATGGTCTACGTCTATAATAATAGAACGCCTATCGGGCTTTGAGCACGCACGCTCGATAGGTCGCTGCGGTGCTGCCACCATTCATCATCAATTCGTAGCCAGCGTCATCGCATGCAGTGCACCGTGTTTTTGCTCGCTGGAGGTACAAGTGATTGCGAAAAAATTATAGAGAATGTGCATCGACTGGATTTAGGCAGTTTGTTGCATTTAATTAACTACGCGTATATATACCCATTTAGAATCATCATAACTTTTTAGTTTAATTACTCAACTAAAAGAATCAGTCTTTTTTTCTTTTTTTTTTTTTTATTATTATTTCTTATTTTGACATGGAAATATTTGCCTATAAAAAAAACAAATAAATAGTGCTTTAATTACGACATGTCATAGAAGACTACTCACACTCTTTATATTTGTATAATTTTATAACTCCTTTTAAAAAAAAATTGATTACCTAAATCAAATTTACGTAATTAATTAAAATCATGATAACTAAAAATAACATTGGTTACATTGTTACAATATGTACATTAAGGATATTAAAGAAATAAAATAACTTTTCACGATTATTTTGCCGCTTCTTATTTTATGGATCAAATATAGTATTCATATAATATAAAAAGTTTAGTAGATATTTCATATTTTTTTAACATTTGTATTTTGTTATTTTTGGAACTTGTTCTTAAACAAGATCAATGTGTTATATAGTACAGTCTGTAATATTTTTATTCACCCATAAATATAATAATAATATAATATATAAAATTATATCATTATATATATATATATAATTATAATAATATTAATATTACTAATTATATATTATATATTAATAAATATATAATATTATAATTATATTATATATTTAAATATAATATATATATATATAACTAATATCTGATAGCTATATTATATATAACTACAAATATAATTAGTCATAACATGGTATATACTATTACTGTGAAAAATATATGTAGCATATAACTTATACTATTGGTATACTACTCAAGCTAGGTGTAGGTGAGCTATACTTATGTATAGGGTATAGATACCTATACTAGGAGGATAAAATCACATGTAGGACCACTAATATAAGAATACAGGGGAGGATATGAATAGGGACGGTTAGAATATAGTTACGGTGTGGGTATATAATTTATTCAATAAAAAGTATAATGGTATTATCATCTATTAATTAATAAGCATAGTTTTATTATATCAATAGTCAAACTAAAGTTTATCTTTTTATAGTGACAACATAAATTTATATAGCTGAGTGAGTGAGAACTAATAGCTACTATCATATAGTACGTAGTGAAAAATAGTCTATAGTACATTTTACGCACAAATAGTGAGGCGCATTAGACCGCATAGGCTATATAGGCTCATAATCAATTTTATTTTATAGTTGATACATAAAAATATACAAGGTGAAATAGGCCGCTAGGCGCACTACGGTTAGTCAGCTATAATTTTAAAGTGCTAACCTCAAAAAATATATATATATTATAATATTAAGTAGCTAGTGCATTCTATGATCTTTATGAGATATATTATATTTAACTATTAGCTTAAGACGCTAATTATATCTATAGTAAGAATAATAAATGCCTTGGTGAATTAGATAGTGGTTTAAATTATATATTCTTGTGAGAGAGATTTATTCGTAAATTAAAATCTTGTTAATGTTATAAAAAAGATTATTTTTATACGATAAAACTCTACAGAAATTTAGCACCCACCTTTCTAATATCACCAAGCGATTATTATTACTTTAATATACTATATATATTAATAAGTTTATATATATTTATATATATAATATATTTTAATACATATATATTATATTATTAATATTTAATATATATATATATATATACTATTATATATATATATTATAATTTTATTATAATATATTATATTTAATTATATTTACATTGTATATAACTATATATTATATATATATTATATTATTATTCTAAAATGAAAATGAAATACTTATACTTAATTAATATAAAATTAATTAACTGTGATTTAATATAAATAATTAGGTAGTACTGTGAGTATATAGTTTATATCTTATATTTTCTCAGCATAATTGTCTTTATTTTAAATATTGTGTTATGATTACATTACTCTAAGGCTCTAGATATACTATATATAAACGTGAGGGAATACGGTACTTTACGATAGATATTGAGTAGATTTATAACACTTGGCAGCCTCACGCTATAAATCTACGAGCTATTACTATGAAAGTTCTTGACGGTTGAGAGTAATTAATTAATTAGATATAGTAATCTCACAAAGCTCAGTTCAATATACGGCATATACTATATAGTAAGTTAGCACTTTTAAACCAATAATAAATGATAACGTAGTGAATAAACCATAATTTCTAAGATAAAAATATACTATATAATTACGATATAAGTATATATATAGTTAATATTACTTATTACTAATATATTATATATTATTAATATATTTCTTTGATTGTATTTTTTATTTACAGTTTTCTTACTCTTATAATTACCCTTAAAAACGTCGTTATACTGTGATAAACATATTATAAGATTCATAAATATTATTATTTATAAATTCGCTCACAAGATTAGGGTGAGTAGCAATATGTCCCTTCTACCCGTACTCCACTCATGCCTAACGCTATACCTATATGTAATATATATACTGTTATACCAATGTGAAATTAATAACATTGATACTAAATTAGTTCACATTTATATTATAATTTAAATTACAATACTCTACAATATAGTAATAATATTACATTTCTAAAAAGTAGAGAATACATAAACCTATATCTATTTATAACATTTAGTATACTATATATTTATATGACGAATGAATATCATAATAAAGTTTTAATTGACTTAAACATATATATAAATATAGTATATAATAATATATATTATATAATATATAGCTACTGTCCCTACATAGTATAATAATATATTTATAAATTAATCTTGGAAGTATTAAGACAATAATAATATTAATCATTAGTTGAGTAATCATATAATAATAATACTCATATACATAGGAATAAATAACTAGTATAGTAAAGTAATAATATAACCTAATATAATATACATACATATAATATATATATTCTAATATATTATATTATATATAAAATAAGTAATACATGCGACACGGACTAGTATATATATATAAATATTAACTTTAATTTAATTTAATTAATAAATGACTACCTCACTATATATAATATATACGTATTAAATACGGTAATATGATAATAAATATATGTGATATTAGTCACTATAATAGATATAATTATTATGTCAAAATTTATACAGTGTTATAACGATCAAGTATAATGAAATTATAAAAGGTTTGTCTAACCTATACAATATATCAATAGTATATATAGATTATATATATATTATAATATAAGATATATATATCGTATAATATATATAATATAAATTTAACTATATATTATATATATATATAATTATTAATATAGAATATATAATATAGAATATATATTAATAATATATTATATATATTAAATGATATATAATTAAATAATATTATATATATATTTATATATAATATTTATATTAATATATATATATAATATATATATATATTATATATTATTAATATTATATTATTTAAATATTATTATTAATATAGATATATATATAATATAAATATATAATAATACAAAGTAATAATATATAATATATAATATAATATTCTATATAATTATTATAATATTATTTTTAAATATAATTTAATATATAATAATATTATTATATTATATATATATATAATAATTATATATATATATATAATAATTATTATAGTAGATATATAGATATATATATATTATAATAATATTATATATATATATACTATATGATTATTATATATATATTATTTATATATTATATATATTAATATATATAATAGTATATATTATTATAGATTAGTATATACTTATATATACTAAGTTTAGAGCGGCTTTTTTTATATTTGAAGTAGTAGTAGGCCAATAATAGTAATATTATATATAATCAAAACTACTTATTTATCTATATATTTACTTATACAATTAATTGTTGATCTCCTATCAGATAAATGAATTAATAAATATAAGGTAATATAGTCAGATAGTATATGACATGAATATCAGTAGCGTATTAAATGATGATAATACGATATAAATATATACATAATACTGATACGCCTTAATAATTAAATCGTAAGAGAATATATATATAATATATATATTATTTTAGATATATATATTATATAAACTCAATCATATTTACTTATAAATTAATTGGAATCGCTGTCTACAGTATTACTGTATATATTATTAAATATAGATATATATAAGAATTATATTATATACTCATCTTAGATTGTCGTCGAGTAGGACGCTTAGAAAACAGCTGGGAAGGAAGAACATTAATGAAAAGCAAGAATGAAGTAGGATTAGTACCAAGATTTTGAGAGGTCGATGAACTTCAGAATGATTTATCCTCCAGAGATCTAGCATCATATAAGTTTTTACATAGTGACAGAAGACGTAGTGTCGTATGTTGAAGCCATGAGTGAAGCATTGAATTATTTGATCGCAATAGACAGACTATACGAAAGGATTAAGTATGTGAAGCGTAATTGACATGATGTTCATCTTAAAATGTATTTTCAATAGTAGTTTATATTTAAATCCCAAAGGAATTTTTTCAAAAGAAAAAATGTTTATGAGAAGTCTAAAACATATAATAAACCAAAACAAAAATTCAACTTTGATAAGTTGGGAACGGTCCCTAAATCTTAGGTAAATTATATAATAAGATAAAAAATAAACGATTTATTCTACTACTAATAATTTAATAATGATGATGAAAGCACACGAAAAAGGATCTCTCAAGCATTATACATGGTCTATTTAAAGTTCAATTATGAATTAGCGGAACTGATCTCATAATTAGTTATTGATAGCTGGAGATATAACACATAATCTCACTTTAGTGTAGCCTACTTATAGGTAGAAATTATGCTACTCGACTAATAGAAAGAGATATTACAGGAGTGAGGTAAGTCATATAATTGAAGATTTCGTTTCGCATGTGTCCATTATGGGCAACAGGGTTAAGCGCAAATGCCGCCGTCATTTAAACTATTTGTCTTTTATTACTCCTCGTCAGCGTTTTGAATATTCTTCGGCCTATTATGAAGCAGATCGTCTCATGAGAGCTACTGTGAGAACAAAACGAGCTTTCTGAGGCCTATGCAGAAGGTGCTATTGTTACTAACTGAAGAAGGTGAAAACCCTACATGAGAGTGGTTGATAACTACGCAGCAGCGCGATAGTAACATTAGTGCGCAGAGAAAATTGGTATTCCATAGAGTGAGCCTACCTAATGGGCTAAGAGTTTCGTGCCCGAAAGGAGAAAGATCTGGAACCAGCTGATCAAGAGCGTAAAGCATTCCTTCTTGAGACGTTGTTACGAGAATTAAGATGTAATATATATATATATATTAATAATATATTTATATATATATATTTATATATATATATAATATATATTATATAATATATATAATATGAATTAAAATATATATAATAATTATATTAATATATATAACTCTAATCTAATTATCAGAAATTTTATCATAAACTATTCAGACTATATATAATTATCTTAGACTATAAACATTAATATATAATATACTATAACCTGATAGATCATGTAAGTAAATATAATTTTAATACTATATATAATATATTATATCATTAAATATTATATATATATATTATTAATATATAATAGTAATATTACTTATTATATAAACTTAATATATACTAATATTAATATTAACTTCGTTACATCAGTATTTATTATATTATAATAGTTTTTATAATACCATACTTCTTAAATATAAATAATAACATAACTATATTAATATATATTATATTATATATTATTATAAGATATTTTACATAATATATGAGGTATATAATACACAAATTAGTCTATTATATAGATATATATATCTATTAATGACTTATAATCCTACACATATAATAGTCAACAAAATTCAACCTTAATATTATATATATATATACTATTAATAATTAAAATATATAGTAATAATAATTTATATATATTTATTATCATATATATATATAGATATAATATATATTAAAATTATAACTATATATAATAAGATGGTTTGCTACATTAACAAAATGAATACCAATAATTTGATCTTCGGTGAAAGCAGCCTGTAATAAATAAAATTTAAATAACCTAAACCACAATAATTAATATTAATATAGTTATATTATAATATATTAAATTATGTATTTAAATATAGATCATTAAATTAATTATATTATATAAATAATAATTTATTATATATATAATAATATAATATATATATATACATATATAATATATATATATATAAATATAAATAATAATATTATATTAATATATAATACTAATATAATATATTTAATATATATATATATAATATTGATTATATATATACCATATATTTAAATATATATATAATATATAGATATCACATAATATATATTATAATAATATAAGCTTATATATATATTTAACTATATATAATATATGATATACATATATATTTATAATATTATATTAGATAATATATATATATACAATATATATATAATATATATTACTAATACTCTACCTATAAGGGTATATTAGTAAGAATATATATTATAGATATATATAATTAATAATATCTTAAAATAATTACTAATAACTACTAATTATATATATATATATAAGGTTCATTAAAATATTCATAATGATTTCAAGCCATATTACCAAAATCAACATTTTTCCATTTTTATTTTAAAATTATATAAATAATTTTTTAAGTATATAGAATATAAAAAATAATTATATCTTTTCTTATTTTTGGAAATCAGAACTTAATACTCATTTTTATCTTTTTATATTAATATCATAATATATATTATATAATTTATACTATATATTATAATAATATAATATATATACTATATATATATATATATAATATTTTATATATTATATATATAATAATAATTATTTAATAGTGTAGGAATCAACTTTAAGTATTAATATTCAATTCATGCAGAAATATTATTAAATTTAAGAGATATTTTACGCCCTTAATCCTTAAATACAGATTAAAATCTTCAGAGAATTCGTCCGATATTATAATCAAGCTCCTACCAACGACAATCGTCGGTGAACGAGGTCGTTCTGGTTTCATTGAAAGATTATTCGCATAGACACATGTTCATTAGGCTGTTCGCGTAGAATGAAACTATCAGGAATGACAATCACACAAAAAAAAAACTAAGCACATTAACCAGCTAGAATCGCTAGGCAATCCTATATCAAAAAAAAACTTATGAACTTATAAACAAGGATACACGCCGCAACAAGGCAGAGGTAGAATTTTAAAGTAAGCGCATGATAGCGATACTAAAAACTTGTAGGCTTAGGCATACGGGAAGGCTGGGTAATATACGATTTATCGACAGAGGTGAACAGCCCAAAATTTAGTAATTAGAACTTTAAAGTTATATTTTGCAACATACAAGATAAATATGAGGAGCTCGCATATGTATCAGCGTAGTCACTTAGTACTCTAGACCCTATGACGAAGGTAATGATCAGCCTACACTCATTAGCAGGTTTGGAGTTAGAAGAGCCAATTTAGATTAGAGACTGGATACTAGTATGCTGCAGCTTGTCGGTGTTAACACGCCTTCTTATCCAAAATACATCTTCACGTTTAGTTTATTTATCAGAAATTATAATCACTATAAGAAAAATACCTCTTATATAAAGTAAATAATATTAAGAATCAACTAAATAAGTCGTAAACCATAAAATAGACGGAGATTCGAACTATAAGCATCGTGTATAAATTATATGATTCTAATATATTCATTATTCACTACTATATATTAAGGTGACATGCGCTTACCATCACACTAAGGCTAGTTATTGGAGAGCGTAGGTAGAAGGAGACCAATTTAAGCATGGTACAATAGTTAGCTAGACGTCATGAAGATGAAGTCAACGCGAAAAAATGTTCAAACACTTCAGAAAACTTTTAAATATATTATAATATTAGCTTAAATTTCAAATATAGTAAATTATAAGAGGTAAAGCATAGATCGGTATAATTTTTAACTAAATTAATTATACCCATAGCGGTGCATTGCGCTATCTCACTAATTAAGCATTTAGTAATATTTAAGGTAGAGAGGCTCAAAATGACTAGTATTGTATGAATTTTTAAAGCATTCGTAAACCGGCAGATAAAACTAAGGGTGAGGCAGTTCTCACGATAATTTCTTACTCATTTTCCTAGCTGGCTCCACTCCTCTCACTTCTTTCTCTTCGTATGCTGCTTTGGCTGATAACTTGGCCATCTCTATCTATTTTCGTCGTGCTAGACATCTTCTTATCGCTTTTCTCCTTCTCTCTCTGATTAAGATCTCAACTGTGCTTGTCTGGTCTCACTATCGCATCTCTAGGCTTAACTTCTTCTCTGTCACTGATGCTCGATTGTCAATTCCTTATACATTAAATGGTGGTCTTTTGGACAATTGCTTTTTAAAAAAAAAAATACTTCTTCTCCGGGGGGCTTAAACACTGCATCTTCTCACACTCTAATGTCTGCTCCATCTTTCTCCTCTCATTCTGCGTGCTCCAGTGCAACAATTGCGTTCATATCTTGGTGCCGGATAAACTCTCTCTACTCTCCAGTCACATGGCTCTAGCTACCTTCTAATTACTTACCAATGATTAGACTCTCTTTTTCTTAATCATCTATCTTGTCTACTCTACCATTTCTCTTTCATGCCTTCTCTCGTACCCTTAACACATCTTCTTTCATACTATCCTCTCGCTCTTCTTTCCCAATTACATACTCATTATTCTCTTCTGTATTCGCTGACGCTCTACTACCCCAGTTCTCATATCTCTATCTCTCTCCTTCTCATCTGCCTCTTCTTCTTCAAGTCTCTTTTCTCTCTTCCATATTTTACTTTTCGATCTTCTGGTTCGTCCTCCCAGTTGCATGTTTCGTCTTCCTAACTATCTCATATCTCTTCCGTCTAAATGCACTTTCTTGTTGTAAAGGGATGAGGGGTTTCCTCTCGTCTTATTTACTTTTTCGTCTCTCTATACTTATCTGTATATAGTGGGAGATGTCCTTCCTTCTGCTCTTTCTTGTTGTAAGAGAGGAAGATGGTTGTCCTTCCTTCTTCTCTTTCTCGTCTTTTAGTAAGAGGGGAAGATGGTTGTCCTCTCCTCATCTACTGCATTTAACTCATGACAAATCTTCATTAATTAACTCTCTCATCTGCTCTCTTCTTTAACATAACTCTATACTCTCTACTTTAATTCTTCACATACTCGTTTCTTACCTTGACTTACCTTTTGCTTGCGTCTGCCATACCAGAAGTTTAACAGTAAGACCAATTCACAGGTTTTCTTCATGCCTACTTAGGACACTAAAAGGTAGATTATTTATTTCTTTTTTACCCCCTCCGCAGCACTGCAGTCCTTCTTAAAGTTCCATCATTTGTTATAGAAACAACAGTCCTTTCCTGCTCTCGGAGTTGGCATCTTTCCAGAATACTATTGTTATTTCAAGTATACGCCTTCGTGATCACTAACTTAAGCATTAGTATCTGACATCTTACTGCTGATCCTGTAGATCATAGATGAGCTTTGTTTTAACTTTCTTTCGACAGATCATCAAAACCTAATTCTGGTTTATTTTTTCACTATTTCTCTATTCGTCTGAAAAAATAATAAACTGTAAGTGAATTACAAGACTAATAAAAAGAAGGAGCTTCACATGTTCTATTACTGAATGAACATGCTACATGATGTACATATTTAATCATCGGTAGGACATTACACTTTCTTTATACTTGTAATTGTGTTACTAAGCCTACACCTGCCTTATTAACTCATTTCATATATAGCACTACGCACTTTAACTTCCCTTCTTTCATCCTTGCCTAGAAGCGTGTGCTCCCTTCAGCCTGTCCTGAAGTAGAGAAGACCACCATCCCCATAACTCTCAGTCCCTATTGCTTTAACATCAGGACACTTCAATCAAGTTGTCGCTTTTACAAGGAAAATTGAAACATTTGAATCATCAACTTATCTAACAATTCGCACTCAGTGTTTCGTGTCTTTCACATAAGTCACATAATAAAGTCCTTCTGAAACCAACGTAGCTCATACGTGCTCGTAACAAGTTAATAAATCCTTAATATTCATATTCAACTATAAACATAGAATATTAAACAATGTGATTATCCTTTTTTTGTTATCAAAACTACCGAATTCAAAAACTATACCGAACCATGGACGTAACAAAATTAACTCCCATACAGCATTCACAAATTCCACACAATGTCTCCAAGCTGTTTAACAACTTTAAATCTTCCTGGAAACAGCATATTCCATTGCAAACAGATATTCTTATGGTTAGAACAAATTTGAGGGAAATTTTCCACAGTTGGCAAATTCCTCTCAATTAAATTGTTACATCTAATTCTTTAAATAGATTTTCTTTTCCAAATTAATCAGATGTTTACATCTGTTAAATTCATATTTTAATTATTATTATATATGTAAAAAACGTTGTGTTAAATATATATAAAATTACAAATACTAAATACTAATACTACAAAAATTTTTTTAAGGCTAAAGAAAAATCTCTCTTCCGGGGGATAAGATTCTGTTAATGAATGTACGAAATAATTTTACCTCATTTCTACTCTCGTTAGGTTCTCTGCTACGTGCCCTTCTTTTCTTCAACGTAAATTTTTAAGCAATTCGAAGCTACTGTATTTTCAGATTTTTAAACATTTTCATCGATAAAAAGCAAAGAGCCATAATATTAATTATGAGAAGTCAATAATTATATAATAGTATAATATATTAGACTGATTTAGTAGTTGACCAGACCACCACGGCTTTCCCTAAAGCGGCCACACTCGGTTCGAAAAAATCACACCCACCAGGCGGTTGCCCCCTGGGAAAAAACACCTCAGACCATTATTCAACGTTAACGAAATTGAATTGAAAATGATCTCAGTCAATTAAAATAAACATATACACTAAAACAAAATCACATCTGCATTAAACGTCTATATTACGTAACAAACAATTATAGAAATTCAACTTCGTGTAAAACAGAAAATAAGAGTTAACTACTAAAGCTGGAAATTCGATAAATATGGGAAATCTTTGAAGTGTTTATGGACGTAAAGTAGAAATGACGGTGCGAATAGAGTCCAGTACCCGAACCTCCTACCTCAGGCTAATCCGCGCCTCTCGGTCGGCAAATATAACATGTGAACCAAGCTATGACTCACGTTCTTATCGATAAGAGCGCAGCCCATCTCTCTGCTCAGTCACATCCCCTCCTACATCTCTCTCATCTCTCTCTAATCTCTCTTCTCTCTCTCATCCTCCAAGTATCACACACACTAGATTGGCCCGTAGCTCTCCCGCCGTACTCTCTCTCTAAGTCATGTTCTCTCATCTTACTCTCTCGTAGAATCGAATCATTCAAATCCGTTCGTATCTCTCTCTCTCTCTACTAACGTCAAAAGAAATTACAAACCACAGACAATAGGCATTTTAGTATTTATATGATACAGATTTAGAGGTAGCACGTGTGGTGAAGAGCTCATACAAAATGTACAAATGCTGCGCTTATGCCGAATGTTCGTCAGTGCGAGGATCCTTTCCTGCCCTGTGTATGCATATCAACACTAAAAGACGAGAGGTGGCCTTCCCAAACTCCAATAATCATTTGTTACTACTCTGCCATCAGATTCATTTTCTGTAGGCCAGATATCTTCCTGCGAAATATGATTCATATGTAGATAGTAATAACTAGGATTACCCTGTTCTTTTGTTTTTGTTGTTTTTGGTTTTTTTTAGGCGAGGGGGTCCAACCCTAACTTGTGAATTAGCTGTAAGAAATAAAACGTATTAAGAAAAAAAATACAAAAAAAATTTTTCCTCAATCAAACAACCTTAAAGAAGCGGTCCTAACACCCGGCTTCAGGATAGTGACCCCGAAGAGTGAAGATTAGATTCCCAGGCTGGAATCAGAACACCCGAACAAGGCCAGGAAAAACATTACGGCAAACGACTCCCATCACTTTTGTACCTATGTTAGTATCGTATTTTTTTAACCGGGTAGATTTACCCACTTCGTTTGTGTTGTGCTTTTTCCTATCATATCCCTTCTTACAGCTTTCACGAGTCTCACTGCTAGCCATCAAGCAGCTCCGTCAGCAGAGTATCAACTAACGCCGTTGGACGCCTACCTTGGTACAGTTCTGTATTTCATACAGAACACTTAATTTGTCTACATTCTGGTATTATTATTTTTTTATTGTTCTTATCATTTTATTATTATTATTATTATTATTATTATTATTATTATTATTATTATTATTATTATTATTATTATTATTATTATTATTATTATTATTATTATTATTATTATTAATTCAATATTATTATTACTTATTCTCACCTTGTCGTGGATTCCTCATACAGTATAGCCACACTCTTGTGTGCGGAGGAAATCCTTGTACACTCACTCAAATAAGCTTTAATAATATTAAAATAAAAAAAGTTTTTTATTTCCTTTTTTATATCATTTTGGCAATTTCATATCGCAGCAATCGTTTTTATTCTGGGTCTAGCCCCTAGGGTGTAATTTCTTTGCCTTTTCACCCCGCGATCCGCTATTAGCGCCCCGCTTGCTCCCCATCTTCCTTCCCTTCCTTTCTCTCCCTAGCTCTACCTAATTCTCCGCCTTTCACCATGTCCGCGCGATCTATCCATCTCCAACCTTTCTTTGTTAACGATCCTGACCTTTGGTTTGAACTCGCAGAGTCTGTGCTCCTGTCCATAGAAGACGAGAAGGAGAGATATGCGAGAGTGGTGAATGCTCTCCCAGAGTCTTGTCTGGCCAAAATTAGGGACGGGTTAGCAGAAACTAGGGCCTCTACCACCCCGTACGCCGCTCTCCAGACACTCATTACCGACCGATTGGCCCCCACCAGAGAGGAACGGGTAGAGACGCTGCTTAGAGGCGTTGCCCTGGGTGACCAAAAACCATCAGAGTTGATGACGAGAATGCTGGGTTTGTTGGGGGGTACACCTTCTCCGCGAGAGGTGCAAATTATTCGTACACTCTTCCTCCAGAAGATGCCCGCTGAGCATCACAGTGTCCTGCAGTCGTTGAATCCGGCGCAAACTCTCCCTTAGTTTGCCACCATAGCGGACAGGGTTGTGCGCCCACCTATAACCTCTACTTTCAACGTTTTCGCAGTCTCTCCCACACCTGCCACCGCTACCGCTCTCCCTTCCCCGCAAACAGCTGCGCCTTACGCCCAACACATTCCACAGTACTCTACCACCGTCTCCACTGTTCTCCCTCCCCCGCAAACAGCTACGCCTCACGCCCATCACATTCCCCTTCTCCCTCAACCGCCTTCTGCCGCCTTTCCAGCTCAACCTCCTTATTCCCACCCACCAACCTTCCCACCCTCAGATTTTCGCAGTACAAAATTCTCTGGCATCTCTCGAGGCCCGGATGTCGGTTTTTGAAACGGGCATGGCTGAGATAAAATCTGCTCTTCTCTCCATCACTTCGGCTAGTATTAATAACACTTTTCGCTCTCGTGATCGCACTCCTTCCAACTTTCGTCCTTCTCGCGGTCCTCGTTTCACCACTTCTGCTTGCTTCTCGCCGCTAGCGCAGGTATACCACATGAGGGTATCTGCTTGACATATCCACCATACGTTCAGGGTATGGAGCGCGAATACAGATTGCGATTAATGCGCACCCCTCGTTCACAGATCGCATCAGCGGAAAAACTACAGCAGTCCACTCCGGTCGTAGGAGCGACGGAGATGCTGGGCTCTTTTTTCTCGCTTCTCCTCCTACTAAACAGGGAGTTATGTTCTTCGTATCTACGCATCAGTCCACAGTAAACTATATGCCTTCGTCGTGATCGAATTCACGGCTCTGCCTTTCGATTTTACAACCAACAAGCACTTCTCAAGACTCGGCCTATCCTACTTTCAGCGTCAACTTTTCGCTGCTAAATGCTCCTTCCATTCCGGATTTATGGAGAGCGTTTATGTACGTTGGATCTGTCTCTCCGCCACCATCAGTTTCCGTGGTTTTTTCTCGTACGTGAAGTGCACACCGCCCATCACATCGCGCTGATTTTTGTCCATTTCATCTTATGGTAGACTGTCATAGGCGTCTAGTTTGAACGGTGATATCTTCTCTCAATCACGGTTCCCTAGGTTCTTCAGAGCTAAGGGCAATTTCCGCTATCGGCTCGCGCCATGCTCGGTAGTGGTCTCCTTCTTTACCTATCCTGGCCAGAAAAGACACTTTTCGCTTCTTTATTGGCATCCTTGCTCTCAGATTACGGCCCATCTTACGCATCTGTGGAACATCATAACGAGAGACCACTGCCCACCCACCACTTTGCTCGAGCTCGCCGCTTCCTCCTGATAAATCAAAGCGCCAAGGCCGAGTTTGATCACCAAATGTTGGCAACTTGGCATTGTGTGCGCCCTTCCAAGAGTTGGTGGTCTTCTCCGCTACACATGGTCCCTAAAGGCACACCACGGGTGATTGGAGACCCTGTGGTGATTTTAGGGCTTTGAATCTCTGGCACAACCACGCGGATAGGTACCTGTGCCGCACTATACAAGTTTCAGCTTCCACCTGTACTGGCAACACCATTTTTTCTTCTTTCGACTTAAATTCGAGGCTACATCAGATACCCTCGCTTCCGGAGGACATACCGAAGACAGCTATCATTACACCTTTTGGTCTCTTCGAGTATACAAGATGCCATTCGGGCTGAGGAACGCAGCCCAGTCCTTTCAGAGGTTCATCGATTCTATCCACCGTGGCCTTCCTTTTGCTTGGGCATATTTAGATGATCTTTTAGTCGCTTCCTCCTCTCCTGAAGAACATATGGATCACCTACGTGCCGTTTTTCGGTAGGTTGGATGATGACGGGAATTCGTTCTCAATCCTACAAGTGCGTATCGGCGCGTTCTTCTCTAGCAGTTCCATTGGTCCCACGTCTCGGCGAGGGTATTCTGCCCTCTTGTAGAACCGTCGGTACGCCGCTATCCGAGCCTTTCCTCTTCCCAAAATCAAAAGCAACTTCGTCAATATCCTGGATGATCAACTTTTCACCACAGACTGTCTGAAATCAAGCGGCAGCCCTCTAGGCCACGCTTAACCGCACTTCAATTCGAGCCTCCTAAACAGGCGAGGCAGGCACCACTAAAGCTCGATTGGGGGTTGGTCTCGCGCAGGCTGAAGTCTGCTCTTTGAGGCTCCAAGAAGCCCTCGCCTCCGCCACTCTTTTAGTTCATCCCCACGATACCGCAACCAGCGACGAGTGGCAGGTAGAGCTCCGAATTCCTCGCTGTTGATGTGGTGCTTCAGCAGTTCGAAAAGGGCGACATGGTGCCACTTTGCCTTCTTTTTCACGCAACAAGCTTCCCAACCCGCGAAACAAAGGTATAGTGCTTTTGGACAGGAATTGCTTGCTATGTACCTTGCTAGTTTCGCCCATTTTCGGTACTCTTTGGAAGGACGGGAGTTCCACATCCTGACAGACCACAAAGCGATCACTTTCGCAATGGCTTCACGGCATGAACGTCACTTCCCCCGTGAAGCTTGTCATCTTGAATTCGTTTCCCAGTTTACGACAGACCATACGTCACATCTCCGGAGTGAATAATTTCACCGCTGACGCTCTTTCTCGGATTGAAATTAACGCTCTTTCCATTCCTGGACATTGATTACGGCAGCCATGGCCAAGTCGCCAGGAGCAAGACAACTCGATCTTTCAGCAAGACTCTTCTTCTAACAGCTGCAGTGCTCAATCTTCCGGGCAATTGAGAGGGACTCTTGTGTGACACTTCAACAGGCCACCCTCGGCCCTTTCGTTTCAAATTCTCTTCGAAAGGCAGTCCTTCTGGGGCAATCTCCATTCGCTTTCACACCCTGGCGTCGAAGCTTCACGCAAACTGGTAACAGATCGTTTTGTGTTAACGCCGAAGTAGCGAGATGTAGGCGATTATGTCCGGCGCTGCAGGCTTGTCAACGCTCTAAGGTGCAAAGACACACTAAAGCTCTTGGGCACCTTCTTGCCCCCTGGCCAACGTTTTGAAAGAGTTCACATCGACATTGTTGGACCTCTTCCACCTTCTCATGGCATGCGATATATCCTCACCTGTATCGATCGGTTCACTCGTTGGACTGAAGCTATCCCTCTCTCTGTTGCCACTGCCGAAATCTATAGCTATAACCGCCTTCTTGGGTTTCATTGGATGCTCTCGTCGAATTCTCTCTCGGTCACGGGACACCGGATCAGTCGCGTGTTTCGAATCCTTTCCCTCTGGAAAGAATTTGGAATGCCGCTTGCTGGGTGTCTGAGAAGATCCATACCCAGCAGGCTTCCATCCTATCTTGAAGCGGGATTTGTGAGAGGGCTTCCACCGTCAGCTTAAGCTCTACTCATGGCACAGCTCCACACGCAGAAACACTGGACTGAGGCTCTTCCTTTGGTTATGCTGGGTATAAGCACGGCCCGTTAAGGAGGATCTTCAGTGTTCAGCTGCAGGAACTTGTTTATGGCTCTACACTTCGCCTGCCTGGCGAGTTCTTTTCTCATCTTACCGCTTCATACGGCAGACCCAACCTGTATCTCACTCGCTTGAAACGCTGCGCCCTCTCATGGAGACCTACTCCGACCCGCCAGCAAAAAGTGCACTCTTACATTCCGAAGATCTCTCTTCCTGTAACCATGTTCTAGTCAGGCATGACTCCCACCGTTCTCCTCCCCAACCCAAGTCCGACGGGGCCCTTCCGTTTACTTCGGGAAGGAGAAGTTCTTCAAAGTACAGCTTCTACTCGTACCGACGTTATATCGATCGATCGTCTCAAACCTGCCTATTTTGAGGCGAACCCTCCGGACGTCCAGGCATCGGACTTGTTCCCTAAACCCATCCCGATTCCTCTGGATGCCCCACCTTCTTACCCTGTGCCAGATTCTCCACCTCCTTCATCTCCTCCCGACTCTTCCCCTCCTTCAACTCCTACGGATTCACCACCTTCACCACTTCTCCCTCTTGACCCCGATCTACTTCCTTTCCCTCCTCCTCCTCTTCCTCTGCCGTCTCCTTCCACTTCTCAACCTCCTGCCTTGCCCCAGGCAGCTCTCCTGCTGTTCCAATTCTTCTCGCATCCTCTCGTCCTCTTAATCTGTTCTCTTTCTCGCGCTCTGCGGGTGGCCCACTCCTCGTCTCCCACATACAAACCTCCCCGCTTTCGTCTGCGCCAGTTTGCAACCCACTTTCGTCTGGGAATGTATCGAGCAG
>JABUQX010096659.1:0-10000 GCA_015478945.1 Trachelipus rathkii
GGTTTGTCATGTGGTTATCATCACCTTAGCTGAAAGGATACCCAGTCTATATTGGAGGAGGAAGGAGAAGTGGATTATATATATTTTGAGTTAAGAGTGATATGTATATATATATAATATATATATATTATATATATATATAGTGGTTAGAGTGTGATTGGGAAACCGACCGAGTATATATATACTTAGGAAGAATATATACCGAAGTAGAAATGGATAGTGATTCAGGAGAACGAATAGTCTTGATGATATGAAGAATATGTTAAGTTTGTGACAGTAGGCTGAAGAATATATAAAGTCATATGATATAGGAGATGAGAATAGGCGGGGTATTTATGTTAATTAGGGGTAGTATAATGGTTGTTACGCCTATAGCCAACCTCATGTAGGCCAGGGGATGAACTCCATTTACTATATTTGATCAGTAATTTACACATATAGAGAGGGTTCTCGTACGCGGTCCCATTATGAGCTAACATCTAGGAGTGAGTGTAGATATTTTACGTTATGAAACCTAAGCTTCTCACAAAATTAATGGATAAAGAGGGGGGCAATAGTCAAGATATAGTTGGTCGAGCGTGTGCATCCATTATTCCGAACGTTCTCTCAGGTTCTGTCTCGGAAAGTTCTTCATAACTGCCTATTCTCTATTATACTGCGATTCGTGGAATACTGAGGAGAGCCTGTCATACATGTTCCAAATGCCTCTATATTTACCTCTTCTTCACCACTCCCACATCGTTTGGATGGCTTG
This sequence comes from Trachelipus rathkii, assembly GCA_015478945.1. Classification (NCBI taxonomy): domain Eukaryota; kingdom Metazoa; phylum Arthropoda; class Malacostraca; order Isopoda; family Trachelipodidae; genus Trachelipus; species Trachelipus rathkii. The sequence goes on from JABUQX010096659.1 coordinate 755, forward strand.
AGGCCATACGAGGAATAGAGTGTAAGATGAGAAAGATAAATAGAAAGAGAAGGTTAATTGAATATTAATTATTATATATTTAAATTATATTATTATTCATTTATTATTATTATTTAATTATTATTAAATTTATTATTATTAATTAATTTATTATATTATAATATTATTATTACCTATTATTTGCATAGGGGATAAAACACGTTAAATAAAAGTTATTTAGTTATTATTATATTATTATTATTATATTATTTTTAAGTATTATTTCCTAGTATTATAGTTAAATTATAAATATTTATTATATAGCTAATATCTAGATTATCAAAACTCTTATTATTTAATATTATTATTAATTATTAATTATTATTTAATTATATTATTATTATTATTTATTTTTAATATTTATTATATATTTATATTAATTTAATTTATAGATTTAATTAATTATTATTAATTTATTATTATCTTATTATTTAATTTAATCTATTTAATTATGTATTATTATTAGTATTTATTGATATTTAATTATATTTTATTTACAAATTACCGTATTTTTGTAATTAATTATTATTATTATTATTTAATTAATATATTTACTATTATAGTATTATTTATTATGATATTATATTAATTATTATAATTTATTAATTTTATTAGCTATAATATTAATAACTATTTATTATTTATTTTCTTTTAATTAATTAGTGTTATTCTTATTGTTAGTTTAAATATTTAATTATTATTATTATATATTATTATTATTATTATTATTATTTAATATTAATTATTAATATTATTATAGTATTCATACTATACTGAGAAGGTGGTCCTCGTCTGTAGCGAATGCAGAAGAATCTAGGGCACAAGACTTTACATTTTGTTCCATTCGAAAAGGGACCCAAAACGCTAGTCGTGGTGTGCAGGTTGAGAAAATTGATATCCTGTAGTGAATAACCTGTTTTTAGATTTGTTAGACTAGTGGTTTTTGTTGCTTGTAGAGTGTATACACTCCTGCCGTTAAATACACGTATATATTATAGAGTGAGTATTTGTTATTTTGTATGTTCTTATATATTATTTATTTGTGTATTGATTTATTATTGTCATTTTTATCTTTCATTTATCTTTTCCTTGAAATGTTAATTGAAATATGAAGACGCGGTTCATCTTTGCCCATCCCTTGTCCCAGGTTTGGTTTCTTTTCTTTCTGTTTGGGAGTCTTTATACCACGGATTTCCTATCACCTGAATCCTGGTGGATGGTCGTGCGTTTGTCTCTGTTCCTGGGTCTTGGTATGCCCATCTTTGCCTCTGTCTGGGAACCGACCCTAGGTGAGCCCGTGGTGAGGGTAACAGGGTAGAAAAAACCGCGGTTTGTAGATCATAAGTTCATGGAATTCTCTCCGGGGCCGCTTAATTGCTGGAAGTGTCGTGGAAGGGAAAAGAGATCCGTGATGATTTGGTTTAATGGGCCAGTCAGTGAGAGAGGAAGGCTGAGTCCAGACACGTCCAGGGTGTGATATTAAATGGCATGTAAGGAAGGCGTTCGCGCGTCCTTTTATTGTGGTCCGAGGTGGGGTAAACGGCTGGGTTGCTATTGGTCTTTCATCTTTGGGCACATCCTTGGGGACGCGGAGAGTTCGCGAGAGAGGCAGGCTTTCGCCGAGAGATTGGGCACACGACCCATGAAACCGCCCTACGGGGTGTGTTTATTGCATCCCAGTTATATTTTGGGTGATTTACTCAAATATTTCATCAGTAGTTGCTGTTTTGGTCCGGGGTCAGCTGTGTTCTGTTCCACATTTGATGCTCTACTATGTGCGGTGCTGATGAGTTTTTTCTTTGGAGCTTTGGTGCAATTATGGGGGAAAAAAGAGACATTACAAAAGATCCCCTATCTTAAAATAGAAAAGATACCAGAGACTGTAACGCATGCGGTTACCACGCGGGGCGGTCGACTTGTTTTCTTCGGCGCGGTCATTCCTGGCGGTCGCCCAGTCTATGTTCACCATCAGGTGCGTCCCTCATTCTCTACCGCCGCTTTTGTACCGAAATGGTTTTCTGTGATTTTTTTTCTACCATCCCGCAAACCCCGTTATCTATCCCGGGCGACGGTTTCTGTTTCTGGACTACCCTTCTCGACAGCGGAAGCTGTCTACTGTCTCAACGCCAAACTCGATCGTTTGTCTACCCAGCTGCCCGGTGCCCGCGCCAGCTGGGTCTCACACCTAGATTTCCGCATAGGAAAACTGCTACCCCGATCGTGCTCTCGAATCCCCCTCCGGGTGTCCCCGGTCTAAATTCCTATCCCCTTTATTTTTATCTCCATTCAACTACGTCACGTCCATTGACTGCGGTAAGCCACCTTTTTCCTCTGTGACGCGTTGGAGACCGTTCTCCAATCGACTGAGGTACAGGCGACGCCGATGAGAAACGGTTCCATCTTGGTTCGTGCCGCCTCCAGAACACAGTCAAATTTTCTTTTTTCTATCGTGTCTTCATAATGACCCATTTGAATATCGAATTCCTTTAGTATCTGGAAGACCTTTCATTTCATCTTCCTGTAGCCGGGTGGAAATTCTCAAGGTTAAACATTTATAAGACACACCTGAATATTATGTTTCAACTTAAGTATTATACAACTATGAAGTACTACTATAACTTCTATTATCTTCACTACTAATAATATATCATATGGAGAATAGTTATAAAATCTAAACCTCTGCTACTACTACTTACATTCTCCACTAATAATATTAATCGAAGAAAGAAAAAACTTAAGTTTACCTATAGCACTCTGTTAGAACTTAATAACGTCCCCTTCCCGAGGAGGTACTGTTCAAGGACATCAAGATAAAGCGAGTAACACTACCCTGAATAGTATTATTGTAGAGATATCTTCTCAAAACATACTGTTCGCGTTTGATGGAGTTTATTCTCTACACTTCAAGACCTGCTATCAATCGCTTCACTTTGAGTTCTCAAATCCAATTGACAAAGTGGGCCTTCATCCGGCTTAATCTTCCATCCAACTTACCCATGTTTATATCTTATACAGCTGAGGTAAATAAGAGTAAAACATAATCCATGTCTTACAAGCTGGATCGCCGATGAGGTAACCGACTCGCCGAGAGTCGATGGAGGAGAATTTTATCTCAGCACTTTCCTCTTTCTTTTGCATAAAGGCTACGACAGTTCCATCTTACAGTTCCTCTAGCTATATCACTATTAAGTGCTCTCCCGCTATTTATTCAATGTTGCTTCAAAGCCGAACTTTAAACGATTAATAAATATCACTATTATTATCCTATTTCACAATTGGTGTCCGGTTATATCCTAAAGCGGCTAATATCACTTATTCATGACGAATTGGAAGATTCCGGTTATTATTATGCTCTCGAAGCTATCACTGTCCTCTAATCACCTAGCACTCTACCTATTATGATATCCGATAAACGTCCCATTACGACTATTCTTCGCCGAAGACCACTTACTTTGTCATACATATATTAATTAAAGGTCACGCTTTTGCGTGAGATTCAAAAGCTGCCGAGACTTCGTAGGGAGAGTATGTCTCTTCACATGGGTTCGTATTAGGATCAAACATCCATTATTAGCGTATGACCTTCTGATCCCCATTATACATTCATCTACTCTCAGGAAGTGTCCAGCTCTCTTTCCCCGGGAAAGCATCACGATGAGTTTCGGTCTGCTATTGATCCTGTTAACACTACCATCTGTCGGTGGGTATCTTTCACCCTAGACGGTCCATATCTTATATTCTAATAATATCGTGTTTGGCGGAAACCACCTTCTTGAAGAAACTGATGACTCGATTCAAAAAAGTAAGGCCCTCGCTCTGCTTCGAGAGCCTAAACGTGTCACTCGTTCGCTCGCCCACCTCTCACCCTTGTGAACGTAAGAATATTATTTTAGATGCTTCTTCTCTTAACACTCTTACTATAGTACTGCCTATCTCCGCACTTAGCCCAAGATATCGACTCTGTTCAGTTGTACTCTAGATGAGTCGAAACCCTATTTCAGGAGGACCACTATGGACTCTTCTCGAGATACTCTACCTTCCTCGGATCTAGCCACCGTTATTATAGACGTTACGATCTATCTTTACGGCATATGACCTCGGCTGTTGAGGTTATATATGGGAATAAATCACCCGTACCGTTCACCGTAGGGGCCGATCCGGGAAGTGGAGAGTGTAGCTCATGACATATCGAGCTGAGTTATATCATTGATCAGGGGAAGGTGGTGCTTAGTATTAGTAGCTGGAGTTATGAGGAAGTAAGAAGAGCCATCTCCCCCAGACTCTTTAGTTATTCAGAGTAGTATTACTAATTACTCTCAGCTAACGGCATTATATTGATTGGTCCTGTGTTGCGCCAGATTCCTGTGGGTCTCCAACGGGAGCATGGGATACGACATTGTCCGGGATTTTCCCTTGACCTTCTGACCCAATTTGCACAATTCCCTGACCAGCGGTTTGTTTATGGCGGGAAACGAGCCCATTACGAGAGAGTCATTCACCTGATTGTCGAGGGGCTATTACTCCTCCGGACCCCTCCGGTCCCAACGACCACTCATGTTCCACATAGTCATCTTTGTAATTGCAATAGAAAATTCTTAACCGTATTTTTTCAAAAGATGAAACGTGGCGGCTGATCATATGGTGCTGCTGAGAGGGTGGGCACCATTCCATCAGCATGGGTCGATCAGAAAGTTACCGAGAAATACCTACTTTACTTTTTTCTCAGTGATAATCTTAGCAAACATCAATATTCTGAACGTTGAGCCGTGTGATCCTCTCATAAGCTCCGGGACAATTCGCATCCGTTAATTGTGGCACTCTAAACACAGAGAGACACTCTTTCTCTGACTTTATCACAAAGGAAAAACTAGAGAATGTTTAAAAGCTTAACATTAATCTCTCGGTCCGTCGACAACTGATCCCTACTGGCATTCGAACATCAAATCCATCCTCTATAATCGGTGAGACTAGTGGTTATCATCTTCTGAGCACTTTCAGATATCAGTGTGAGAAATTCTCCGTTGAGTGGCTCTAGGTCTTCCTGTATCGTCCCTTTGATCTTCGTAGATAATCGACGTCTTCTTTTCTGTCAAGAGCGCATATGTACTTTCGGATCATACAACACTTCTGCTGACAATTGTCACAAGAGAGATAGGGCGACTTCTGGTAGAATAGAATTTGTATTCAACCTATTTCACACTTTCTTTCTTTCTTTACATATTCTTATGAGGAATTCTTGTCTATTTTCAGACTGTCAAGTTGTTGCAGTGAGCTTATTTCTCACTCTCACGCTATGAACTATGTGACAGCATCTAAACATTGACAGTTATTACTAGTACAATACGCGAAATACGTACTCATCACGAGTAAACGCCTGCTATTTCATGCGTACTTCTTATCAAGGAACTGGCATTGTACGTTCGACCATTCGGAGTGTTTCCTTCCTTTTGCGTCAACAACTTCACCTACAATGTAGAGACTCGTTCTCCCTGAAATCGTGGAGCTAATTCGAGATACTGCCGCACTGAGAGAGGAGTTGCGGCGACTTTTCTCTATTTATAGCTAAATCCAATCCAGATTTCTCGAGCTTGCCTTTCTGACTCGAATTTTCCCACTTGCCTCCAGAGAAACATCTCCTCGTAATCTATAATAATCGATTGGTCGCGACAAATGTTCTCCACGCATAAATCTCACGTTAGTAGATTTCACACGACTTATATTTACTCTGTGGACTAGACACCTAGAATAAGATAACTAATAGCAACGACGGTCTACGTCTGGCCACGCGGTAACAAACCACCCTAGGGAAACCTTCCGAACATATGATTTATCAGTTTGAAATTTTAATTCAAGAGTTGGGTACCAGAGCAAGCTTCACCTGCTAGTAATAAGGAGGGTATAGTGTGACTTTTATGACTCTCTTAGACATGCACTACTCGCGTTTGGGTGGGTGACACTAGGTCTGTACTCTAGCTTCAGGTGTAGTCCAGATTGGCGATGATTTACACTTACTTTAATATTCAGTGGACGCGACATTCTCTTTGGGATGTTCTAACACTATTTCGGTTACTCATAAAATTGAAACGCGATACGTCCTTGAACGTTTTGACACGGGTACTTTTTCCTGTGTCGACGTCTCATTGTGCTCGATTTCATCCATCTATCGTTTCGGTGGGAAAGGTCACGTCAATAACGTGAGGAGTCATGACCATTAGGTCAAACATCAAGTATCGTCTTATCGTTCACCTTCGGAATGTTTCCTCCTACTTTGCAACAACAATCCATATTCAGCTGGCCGGTATATACTAGAAAGCGTGAGCTATCGAGGGTGTCCTTCCTTTCGGGCTACTTACATCCTATGTTCTCTTCCTGTCCACAACCCTTTTTTTCCGTTCTCCGGCATCCGCAATATCAGCATTCTCTCTCAGGATACTGTCTCAACGGCGACGGCTGACCATATCCCGCGCTCTACTGTGGGAACCGTAAATTGCCGTCTCCTTGGTGGATACGTCTGGATTGTGCTCCGCTATCGAGAAAAGCGTAAATTGTTTCGTTTGTACAAACGGACTCCCACTATGTCCAACTTAATTCTTTTAAGGCAGCAGGCAGACGGTTCTGGTGTATTAAGTCCGGACGAGTAAGAAAATATTCCACATGCAACTACGCCTCTACCAGTGAATTCCTCCCACGCCTTTGTCCCTTCTGTAATACAGGTTGTGCGTAAAATCTCTCGAAGCAACCATCTTGAATTCCAACATACTAAGCTCTTACATTACGAAAAACCGACACAAATCTTCTCATTGCACTTTATCCTCCTCACAGACTCGGGGCTCTGACTCTGCTGTAATTGCCACAGTGAACTGGGTTTTAATAATTAGTAGCCTCTCCTGTTTAACCCAAAATACATCAGTTTAATGTATATCAGATGAGCATTATATCGATCGTATGCAGTGTACACAGAAGCATCCTGCTCCGACTTTTCTTGGAGTTTGTATACAGAGCTGGAGACGACCCTCGTATTTTTAATATTACAGACTCTGTTACTGGGTATTAGGTGTGCGAATTTCAGGAGGTCAAATTATAAGCTCTGTAAGGACGGTGAGCAGACCACATGGCCCTGAAGGTATTCCTTCTCACACAGATGTTTTGAGGGGATCCGATTCATCCATCGGCCTCTGGTCATCTTTCTCACATTCAGCCTGTCGAGTAATAGAATCTGTGGATGGAGGGTGTCTTCCCTGCTGTCTGGTGTACTGCATAATATTGTCCCAATTCCGAAACCTGGGAAGGACCAACTTCTACTGACAACCATCGACCTAGTTCTACTCGTGTATAATCGTTGCACAACACATGCAAGTTGAATTTGGATGCAAAAGGTTGGGCATTCCCGTTCGAGGTCTACTCACATTTGGAGCTAGACTACATATCGCAGTTTTGTCTAACTATATAAAACATGTAATTTTAGTTTTCGCATCTCAATATTAGCACCTCCCACACACACACACCACCACCTCTCTCCAATGATGGTGGTCACCCCTGCCTGCGCTCTCTCTCACTAAATCAATGATTTCGCATTCTCCTCCACTCGCCTCAACACTTCGCTTGGCGCCCCCATGTTAGAACTCCACACTCACACACTCTCCACACTACTTACACACGCACCACTATCAGGTCCTCTACCAACATGATCAACTCTCGCGTCCTCACTTTCGCACGCTCCACACCTCGTCGCTCTCCACACGGTCCTAAGTCTTTTTTTGTTGACAATCCATCCTCTCAACACATAACATACATCACATACCTTCAAGTCTTCAACTGCACAAAAATCCAACAACAACAATTTTCAAACTCAAAGAAAAAAAAACACTTACAGTATACCATCCCACACACCCCCAAGAAAAAAGCATCATACAACAGATTAAGTATAATCATACAGTCTAAGAAACACCTCCATACACCATCACCTTCAATCAAACAGGATATTTGGAAACACGCTCTACCGAACACGCACTCACCACCCACTCACGCCTAGGTAATCAGTGAACTACAAATATAAAGAAACCAGGATCATGACACTCCACCTCACCCTCCGCCGCACATCCATTCCTCGCCCACACCTCTCTCTCATTCACTTATCAAATACATCTCTTATTCCAAATCCAAAATTATATAAGTAAGGAAAAAAAAATATTCAAAAATATGCAACTTGGTCACTGGATCATTGCTTCATCTGTTTGAATTTAAAATTTCCCATGATTTTTTGTAATTTCAGGGAATTTCCACTGATTTCAGCCTAATCTTAAAAAAACGTTTCCTGACTCTCCACTGACCCCAATTTTTTTTTTCCCCCGTGATTCCCTGGACCTTCCTGACTTGGGTGTAATTATCTTTACCTGATTATATATAATATATATATATGATATATATATAATATAATATAATATATTATATATATATATATATATATATAATAATATATATTATATAATAATATATAATATATTATATAATAATATATATATATATATATATATATAATATGATATATATATATATATATATATATATATATATATATATATATGTATACCTTATAGAAACTGTAAATTGGGCACTGTCGGTGACACCAACTAATCTATTTTCAGACAATATCTCTGAGTTGAAGTTATGAGAGTTTAAGAGACCACGAGTGTCATTCTCCCTGAAAAAAAAAATTAAGATTAGTGTTCTTATACCAAATAACCATTTGAGGCTTATCTATTGGCAGAATTAGCAATCAGTTAAAAAAAATTGGTATTAAAAAAATTAAAAATATTGGTATGCTGTTCAAAAGCAATTAACAAGCAGCTGTTAATAGACTTTGAAAATATTTAAAATGTTTTAAATTATTATTATAACAAAAGAAATTTAATATATTTTCATAGTTCTATGAAGTCAAATTGATAAACACAGTTTCTTATTGTTACTAAATGTACATCCTCAGAATGGATAACCAAAAAATGGCATGATACCATAAATAATTGACAAAGTCCATAACACAGATTTAAATCGCAGGTGATTACTGGCATTTCAAATGGCAGTATTTGCACATTTCAAAGGAACAGGTCCTTCACATTTTAAACAATGAGCTACATATGTGCAAGTTAATGGAAAGATCAGTCTTGAATTTCTATTAAAAGAACAAAAACTGTTCATAGCTAACCTTCT
>JABUQX010096659.1:15000-22093 GCA_015478945.1 Trachelipus rathkii
TTAGGCCAGAGTCCATGACCAAATATCATACTGAATTTGAGTCCAAATTCAAGTTCAAGACCAATATTTTGAAATCCCATTATGGTAAAAATATAGGCTAGTTAGCTAAATATTTTTTAAGAATTTTTTTTTTTGGCATAAGGCCTATAATAAATTTAAGACATTCAAAGCCAGTGGTTCTTAACCTTTCTTTATGTAGCACCCACTTTCAACCTTTCAACTAGTTGTATTGCCCAACACCCTCCTTCATTTGGGAGAGGAAGGAAATGTGACAATTTTATTAAACATGGATGATAAAATAATTTTACCAAAAAAATGCAGAGTATAAGATTTAAAAATTATGTAGATAAAAATGAATAGTGACTAAAATTGTTAATTTACCTTAATTGTGACTTAATGACTTTCTTGTGCTTGAAGAGATCTAGCAAGATTTTCTATATCGGGTTCAATGTTAGGCAAGCAAAGTCGCAAGCAAGTCTCCTCTTTGACTAATTACCAATTTATTTCGCTGTTTAGTAAGAATTTGCAACCCTGCACTGAATCCTTTCTCTGTTAAGTATGAAAAAGGAAAACCAAGTAAGAGTAATTTCATTTTCAGCCAAAGTTTAGGATACTTGCTTTACATTTTGTGCCAAAATGCTTCATAACCAAGCTGCTTAAAATGTACTTTAGCTTCAAGATCATTTTCTAAGTCAATAATTTCTCCATGTAAATTTTGGTGAGCAAAGATATCAGAAAAAAATAGATTTATGACCCAATCAGGTATTTCAAGATCACAAAGATCTTTAAATCTGGTCATAAAGTCTTCTTTCAGAGTCTACAGATGAGAACAATAGCATTCAATATCTGTATCTAAAATTAAATTACCATAATTTTTTTCTATAATTTGTAGGCTTGGGAACTGCAGTAAATCTTTCCTCATTATGCTTTCTTTGTAGAATGATAATTTGATAAAAGAATTTATAATTCCCTTCAACTTAATAAGATTTACATTACTTCCCAGCAATTTGATATTAATTTCATTTAGTTTGGTGAAAATATCTGATAGATAGGCAATGTCAACCCTTTTGCTAAATCCTTGATAAATTAATTTCTGCCCCTCTCTTTGCCTTTCGTATTGACTAGTTAAGTTCATTTCTACTTTTCCTATAATTTTCTAAATTATTCTCCCTAATAATATTTTAAATTGAATATTTGAATATTTTAAAGCATCTACGCTTTTAAATGATTTTCTCTCTTATCTCTCTATTCCACAAAACAGGTTTTCTCTTCGCCACCCTAGTGGGTGACTGAATATTCATCAAAATATGCTTAAAATGTTACCACATGATAAAACAGTTTTGGTCTTTAAACTCTTTATCCCAGTCAATTGTACTAAGCATGTCTCAAAATTTGGTAAAATTGCCATTTTGGAAATCGAACATCTTTTCCTTATTAACATGCAATTTGGGCCCAGATATCCCATTCATGTTAAATCTAATTATATTTTGGTCACTAATTCCTCAATTCTCCTCAACTATAATTTCATCTACCATATTTTCATTGATAGTTAATATTAAGTATAACAGTGCATTTTGTCTTGTAGGCTCATGCACCATCTGGCTCAAAAAGTGTCTAGTACATAATTTAAAAATACAAAACTACTATGGGTTCATATTAAATAAAGAATCACATTGATATATCCAGGAAAATTAAAATCACCATTATGACTATACCTTTTATTCTTTACTGTGGCATGCTGTCTCAAATTTCTTTCACAATTATTTCCACGTCTTAATTCTTAACTCTGGCCAGGAGGTCTATAAAATGCCCCTATTCTGTATGATTTATTGCACATTGGGATAATTACCCTCACAAATTGAATATCATGATTAGTTTTAATGCCAGTCATTAACACAGATTGAATATTGCTTTTAACTTAAAGCGCCACACCACCACCCTTCTTTCCTTTATGCTGATACAAATAAAGTGAATATCTGTCTATTTCATATTCCTGAAAGGAGTCTCTATACAATTCTCAGGGGTCATACTCACTTTTAGGGGTAAAAAAATAGGAAAATAGGACACTTTTAATGAAAATGTAGGAAAAGCAGGAAAAATTTTAAAAAGTAGATCAAAAGTAGGATAAAATTTAATGCTGAATTATTATTTGTTCTTTTATTTTTTGGTAGCGTCGGGCGGGGTGACCGGGCCCACCTCTTTTAGAGGGGTGATTGGGTCCACTCTAAATAAAAAAAAAATTTTTTTTTTGCTCATTTAATAGCCACGTCTTAGTACTACAAGTTTTATTTAGATTATCTTTAATTCTAGAGTTTTTATATTTTTAAAAAATATAATAAATTAGGGTATAAAATGCCCTTCAATAGAATTTCACTTTTGAAAAATGTGAGTTTTTTTTAACTTTGTTCTAAAATGAAAAATTGTGGATGGATTTTAATTATTTTTTCAGTGTATACACTTGAGTATGTTAGCTTTAAACTGGCAAAGTAAATTTTTGTTCCAAACAGTACTAATGGCTAAATCACGGGGCCTAACGGTCTGATTCACCCTGCCGTAAAATTGATGATGGGGTGAATCGGACCACCATTGTTATTCTTATTTTATGTATTATATTGACATTTTTATTATGCATAGCTAATTTTAATATGATAAACAGTTACTTATATTAAGTAAAATTAAAATAAAAAGTGAATTTATATGAAAAATACGAAATCCAATAAAAAGTGTTTCAAAATTTGTGCTACGAAGGGGTGAATTGGGGCCACCACATTTTTTATTTTATTTTATGTATCATTATTGATATTATATTACTTATTACTAAATTTTAATATGATAAATAATTATTATATTAAGTAAAAATTAAAATATAAAATTGAATTTATACATAAAAGAGGAATTTAAACAGATGGCCTGATTCACCCCTGAATGGTGGTCCGATTCACCCCTCCAAGGTGAGTCTGAATTAGCTTTATTTAAACTTTAATAAAAACTATTATTAATTTGAGAATTACATTATTATTTTTTTGTGTGCTTATTATTACCTACTATACCTTGATTCAGAAAAAAAAAATTCGAAAAAGTGCATTAGGGGAAAGTCGTGAGACAAAGTTATACCTAAAGTGGTCCAAGTAACCCTGCTCGATGCTATATACTACTATTTTTCCTACATATTTGTTAAAATATCCAACTTTCATGTTTATTTCGCTGTACTAGATGATTTTTTTTTTATCCCCAACCAAATGTGCCGGATAAGGTTTCAGTTGAAATGTTTTCCAACTTCAAAGATCATACTTTAAAGTTAAAATAGAAAGTTTACTAATGAAATGAAAATTATATAACCAAAAAATAAGCTTGGATAAATTTTTTATATTCATCAAAATTATGTTCATCACAAAAATAATTAAAACTTTACATGTATTTGCAATCTTTAAAATTTAATCTATCTCTCAATGCTACATAATTGAAGAAAGCTATTGTGGTAAGCTAACAAAATCAACTTTAACCCTGGATGAGGTATGGGGTTTTTTTCCTTTATTTTCTTTAAAAATAACATTTACATTAAGACTAGAAAAAGTGAAAAAATAACAATTTGAAAAAATAATGTAATGTGTAGAATTAACTACATAAAAAATGAAAAAAATATGACGCACAAATCCTCCAATGATTACAAGAATAATTTTCATTATTTTTGCTTTGGCTTATGTTTTTTTTTGCTTGATTTGCACAGTAGTAAAGCATGCAGTTCTTTTATTTTTCTCCATCTTCTTTTGCTCATTTATTTCGTGCAAAGCAGCGGTACTCTCATCAACTTTTTTGCAAGCTGCTTCAAGCATAGTCTGCCCTATCTGTAGTCCTTTCATGTCATTAATCTTTAATGCATTCTTAATCCTTGCATTGGCTTCTTCAACAAGGAATTGTAGTTATTGATGTTTGTTGTAGCCTTAGCTTCTTTTTCCTGAAGGGATTTTTCTTTGAAATTAGCATCTTTCATTTCTCACGATTTCCTTTCAAAATCTTTCTTTATCATTTCAAACAGCTCTTATTTTTTCCTTTCCTTTTCTTTGTCTCCTTTTTCTGTCTTTTTTAATTAAGCTGGATGAGCATTGATTCCCTTCTTAATGAAGTCCTTTGATATGGGCACCTTATGGACTTCATAACCAAATTGCTTTAAGCCATCTTTGATGGACTGTAATGCACTAACTGATGTCTGAGAGAGGTTGGTTCTGGAATCTGTAAGGAAATTGGATGCCTGTGAAAAGCCATGTTCAACATCAACATTTCCGTGCGGAATGATGAGGAGGGCTTTAACAAGGTTCATCAACTGAAGGATACCTTTACTTCCATTGGTTAAAGAAGTTTTCAAGAGAAATGTAGTTCCAATGCTGATCAACCCTGATTTGAAATTTTATCCTTTAACTTTAACAAACACTGGGTAAAAAAAATAAGAAAAGTAGGACATTTTCTTCAAAAGTAGCACATTTCCTACTGTGGTAGGAAAAGTAGGAAATAGAACAAATATGAACCCCTGATTCTTCATTACTCATGCATCTTATGCCATAACATGTCTAGATTCTCCTTTAATGGTATAACTAATCAGTTCATCTTTTTTATTTCTAAGACTATGAGCATTTGTGTAAAAGCATTTGATATTCAAATGCTGTTACTTTTATTGCTATCATTTTTATTGCAGCCTGTAACAACGCTAGTTTTATTTATCTCACCACTATTATAGCTACCATTGCTATAATTATTCATATCAAGATTTAGCTGATCACCGCAACTTTACCTAGTTTTTTGATAGACAAGTTTCCAAACTGGTACTGAAAAGCTTAACAACTTTACGACTCAAGTGAACTCTGTCTACTGTAAAAAGATCTTTACCCAGAAATTCTCTCCACAAATCTAAAAACCTAACATTTTCTGAAAACCTAATTTCCTAACCCTTTCATTTACACCTAAAGCCCTACTTTCCCATTCCTGACCTGCACCTAACCTAGGTAAAATCCCAGAAACCCCGCACCCTCTTCCATTAGCTTTCATCTTCTGAATCAACCTTTTATAATCTGCTACTAATTCTTCTGCCCTTTTATGTCCTATATCATTTGTACCCACATGCACAATTACATTTGAATCAACATTTGTAAACTCAATCTCTCTATCTACCTTACCAGGATATCACTCACTCTGCCACCTGGATAGCATACTCTTGAACACTAATTGCTTCCTTTTATCTAGGTATCATATCATAGTCTCTCTAATTAGTAATGCCTCAGCTTTCCTTTTAGAAAACTCAACATTACCATTGGCCCTCTCTGATCTTTCCCCATCTGGAAGACAGTCAAACCTGTTACTGTAGGTCACAGGCTGACAAACTTTCAAGATCCTAATCTCATTATCTACAACTGTCCATTCATCTGCAGACCTATTAACTACTACTTTAACCTAATTTATTATCTACAATTGTCCATTCATCTGCAGCCCTATTAACTACTACTTCAGCCTTTTTTCCTCTCTCATCTTCCTACCTAGGTGAATCACTAGTCCTCTCTACCCCTGTATCCCACTCCCTCCTCACCATCCCTACTAACTTTTTCCTAATACTTTCCTCCTTTCTCAACTCAAATACCAAAGCATTCAATTCATTCACATTTTCACTCAGCATTGCAATCTCCTTATTTAACAACACATTCTCCACATTAAAATATAAACAGGGCAGCTATTCACCTCTCACAGCTCCACAACTATTACACAGAGCATACACACCCTCTACTTTAAATTATTATTAACTTATTAACTTGTACCTATTATTTTACTAGCTACAGTAAACTAAATATCACTGAGGCCTAAAATGAAACAAACTAATGGTAATTATTTACAATAAATGAATCTAAACAGATTTTTAAAAAATCACAGCATACTCTAAAAAAAATTAATGAATAAAAAAAAAAAAATAATGATCTGTCTCTTTAGGAAAATTTGAAATTTTCCCATAAGGTTTTTTTTTTTTTTTAAAATTGAACGGGCCTTGAGATCGGCTTAGGACTATCCTAGTTCAGGTTACAATAAGATTTGCTAAGTATTCACAATATACTTAACAAAACATATCATAACCTGAACTAATAGGGTCCTAAACAGATACTTAACCTGGATGGATTGATGATGCCATAAAACTAGACCTTAACTAGATGGAATTAAATTACCATAAACCTAGATGGAGTTCTGGAAAATAAATCTGGCAACCATGGCAATGCTACTATTTCTTTTACAGTCTTCCCTTGCACCTATTTTGTAAATTACGCTAAAAAGAAATTATGGTCAGCTTTTTATAAAAAAGTCTATGGGATTTTTTTAAATTTTGAGAGGTTATAACTTTTTTTCTAAAGAGACTGATCATTTATTCTTTTTTTATTCTTTCATTATTTTTTTTTTAAAGACTATGCTGTGATTTTTATAAAAATCTGTTTAGAGGCATTTATTATAAATAATTACCTAAACTAATATCTTAAAACAAGTTAAAAATATAAATAAGCTTGAATCTAGCTTAGCCTAGGCCCTAGGCTAAGGCTATACAAAAATTATAAAGTAAGCCTAGCTTTAGCCTATGGCTCTGGTAAACTTAATTTAATTCAAATTAATAAAATTAGGCAATTGTTACAATAAGGGCCTCACATAGATTTTTATAAAAATGAGAGCATAGACTCTAAAAAAAAATAGTAATGAAGAATAAAAAGACAGAATGACTAGTCTTCAAGAAAAAAAGCTACGGCCTCTCAAAGTTTAGAATAATCCCATAGAGTTTTCTTATAAAAAAAAAAACTGAACAGACCTCGAGGTTGGTTTAGGACCATTTGTTAAGTATACAAAGATTTACTATGTATACTTAACAAAACATATCACACAGTAACCTAAACTAGTAGGGGTTTAAACTGAGACCTAGACTTAGACTAGAGACTAGACTGAGATTGATGTTGTAAACCTGCATGTAACCTAGAAAGATTTACATTGAAATAAACCTAAATGGAGTTCTAGTACTCATGGTTATGCTACTATTTCTATAAGTCTTACCTTGCACCTATTTTGTAAATTGGGATAA
>JABUQX010096660.1:0-10000 GCA_015478945.1 Trachelipus rathkii
GAGAGAGATAATAATTTATAGGAAGAAATTTTACAGATTTTTTACCCTTATATGATTAATTAATATTAATTTTTTTTATTTATATAGTTTTTTTTATATTTCGTATCTCTCGGTATACGCTCTCATTTGTTATTCATATCATTAATATTTAGATGTGATTATAAATAATTACATATAAGTGATTTTAGCAATTCACACTATATACGTATACAGTATGACGACAAACAATATGCGTAATATATCATATAAATTCTATCTCATAGAATATAGTATTAGTAATACTATTATTCATATAAATATATATATAAAGATATATATATATACTCTTTTTTATTACGCTACTATAATTATATACGCATGATATATAAGTGAGAGCGATTAGACTGACAGTGTCGCTGTGCTCGCGATATTGGAAATAGATGCGATCAAGCATGCGGAGTCATTATGAAGTATGTGATACAGGCATTATGTTCAACGACTATGGTGACTGCGATCAAGTTTGACGTATATAATGTTATAGTAAGGCAGAATCGTAATCGGGCTATCAGGCTGTTTTATAAATATATATTATAACTTTTTCATATAAATCTTAGATATATATTTATTTTAAAATTTCTTGTTTATTATATTTTTTTTTATTTTCTAGTTTATTTATATATACTACACTCACATATATGATATTATAATATATGATTAGAATTGGCATTTTTATTTTTAATCAGTTATTTATTTTATCGATTCTGCAATTGCTAGTTCCTGTATATATATTATATATATACCATATATATATATATATGTGTGTGTGTGGTGTGTGTGCGTGGTGTGTGTGTGTGTGTGTGCTCTATCTGAAAATGATTTTAACTTTAAAAATTCGGATTAATTCGATAGTGGCGTTGCATAATATTAGTACGCCCATGACTATTAGTGTGTTATTGTATGTAGAGAGGCGGACGAATGCAGCGCTTACATCTACTCTGTGCGATGAAGCCAATTCTTAATCCGCGGTCCTTATTGAACTCCTTTTGTGATATCCACTTAAGTGAGAATCAAGAGGCACAGAAAATAGCTCCTTGTGCTACACATATACCCGTCGTATGCACCTGATTAAGGCAAGAAGCCGAAGCACGAAACAAAGAGGCCTAGATTCGATATAAATTACGAGAAGAAATACCTGCAGCATCTATCGGTCAATGCTGTTAAGTCTTTATGAGAACGTCCATTATATTTAGTCATTGTACATTATTACTATTTGTCCCATTACTATCACTTCATATATATAATATATATTATATATTATATATATATATATATATTATTAATATATATATAGGTCATATATATACTATATAGTATATATATATATATATATATATATATATATATATGTTATATATATATATTGAGTATATATATTATATAATATATTATATATAATATATATTATTATATATATGTATATATAATTATATATATATAGTTTATATATATAATATATATATATATATATTAATAATTATATATATTAATATATAAATTAATATATTACTATATGAAGAGTAGATGACATAAAATTAGTAATCATACATGACATTCTGTAGATCTTTCTCTCTAAAATATTTTGTGAGAAGAGGTAAAAATTTTGTTATTTTTAGTTTTCTTCTATTGTTTCTTTATGACAATAATGTACATAGCGCTTTTGGTGCCAGATGTCATCTTTTTTTTTAAGCGCAATCGCAAAGGTGAAATAAAATTATAAATATAAAAAATAATTACAATTTAACGCTGAGGTTGTGATACGTTAATATAAATATATGTTGAAGTTACCGTCGTTTACATAGATTAAAACTTTAATATTTTTTAATTAGCTTCTCGTATTACAACCGTTTATGAAGCAGTACTGAGCACTTTATCTGTCTTATTGTTAAAAAAACAAAACTTTTAAAGTGGAAAAAATACAAAATTTTTAATTAATATAACCTTTTCGGTGAAAGATCCACAGATAGACTTTATATATATATATTATATATAATATAATATATATATATAATTATATTATATAGTATATAATTATATTAATTATATATATATAATATATATATAATATATAATATAATAATATATTAATATATATATTATTATAATATAATATTATATTTCATATAAACGATACTTTATTCACTATATATTATATATCCAGAAAAACAATTTAGACAAGGCGCAGATATTAATTTTAAGGTGCTTCTCTGCCAATAATCCGAACACTATTATACCCTTGACTTTCTTGGAAAGCAATATTTGTATTATCGTATTTTTTTTTGATATATTTTTAATTTAAGTTATCTTGAAAAATGGATTTTTAGTATTATACCACATTCACACCAATTATAAAATAATAATAAAATAATAATTAAAATAATAATAATATAAATAATAATACATAATACTAATATATAAAATTAATAATAATAATAATACTAATAAATAATAAACTATAATTAAATGATATAAAATAATAATAATATATGATAATAATATAATAATAATAATAATAGGTAATAATAATTAAGAAGAATTAAAAATGGTTCGTGGAGATCTTAATTATTTGGACAATGATAATCATAATATAAATAAAATAGAGAAATAAAGAATTCTTCACAAATAAATAAACACTTATAATATAACAGATAATGGATTTAATATATAATAAGGAATGTAGGTAGAGGTCCGCAATAAATATTTTAAAATATAAATATAATAATAAATTAAAATAATAATGAGAAAGATACTACTACTACTACAACAACAATCTCTCATATGAGAATAACATAAAACATTAGTGTTATTACAAATTATGCCATTATAAATACATAAAATCCATAATTTGGTGTTGCCAATTTCGGGGTTAAGTTTTTGGTGAAGACATTTTTTTCCACCTGAATTATTTTTTCTTTAATTAATTAAAAAATTATCGAATATTCTTTAAACAATTTCAATCAATTTAAATAATAAAAAATTATAAAATTTTTCCCCTTTAATTAAATGTTTTTTTTTTTTTTTTTTTTTTTTTTATGATGTGTGTGGAGATAGAAATTTTATATTGCCAATAAAAAAAAACAAATAAAAAAATATCCGCTTACTTCTGTTAAACTAATTTGAAAATATTTCCGATTAGCATATTCTCTTTTAACATATGAATCTTATAGATAAGTATATACTATCTATATATCCATATTATATTTTATCTATTTCTGAGTTTTATTAGTGAGTTGCTGGATGGTGTATCAAACTTTCGGTACAGTTAAGTATAGTATAGTCATAAGTATATGAGACCTTTTAAATCCAGTAACTCATATGAAACTGTGTTAAGATGATATACATAATATATACATGATCTCTATAAAAACCATGTTAAGTCTGGAAATAACTATTTTAACTAATTTTGATGCAACTATATCGATTTTTTGATTATGTATATATTAATTGATTCCTTAAACTAATGTCCTTGAAAATACTATACCCTCAATATAAGCATAATATATCAACTACCTATGCCATAAATATCCACAAATAGGCATATATATATATATTATATATAATATATATATTATTAATATGTATATATAATTATATATATATAATATCGTATATATAGGTTATATATATATTGATAAGGTGAGTCTAATATAGCGTTATATATATATATTTATATAGGTGTATTGATTCGTATTCATCTAGTAGCCATGTCATATATATATATATATATATTTTATATATATATTATATAGTATACAATATATATAATAATATACTATAGTATATATATATATAACGTTATATAATATATATTATATATATATATATATACTATATATATATTACTATATATATATATATATATATTTATATATATAAATTATATATATAATATATATATATATAATATATAATACACGGTAAGTGAATACTATATATATAATAGATATATATATAATATATATACTATATGTATATTATATAATGATTATATATATAATGTATGTGTGGTATATATATATAATATCAATATATATATATATATCAGTATAAGTATATATATTATTAATATATTATATAAGTATATACTATATATATATATTAAATAATCATATATATATAATATATAATATTATAATATATATTAATATTATACAGTATATTATATATAATATATATATTAAAAGACTATATTATTATATATATTAATATATATATATATATATATATATATATATATATAGTATAATATATATCATATATTATAATTATATAACCTTTATAATATATATAATATATATATATATATATAATATATAATATAGTATATATATATATTATATTATATATATATATATATATACTATATATATATACATATATATAATGATATGTATGATACTTTTACTCTACGCAAGCAAAATGACTTTACCTAACAAGCAAAAGTATATATAAACAACAAGAACGCAACAACAACAAGCAATTACAACAACAAAAACACAACAACAACAACAATTCCACAACAACAACAACAAAACAACAATCAACAACATAAAACAACAACACAAACAACAACTCTCTAAAACTAGGCTCGACACTACTGCAAGCTCAAAAAATATAAATGAAATTAGAAAATAATGTTTGCTGGAAGTCATAAAAATTTTCCCAAATCGAAGTCATGCTGAGTTTCACGTTCTCCAACACTCATTTAAAATTAGAGCCAATCTATACTGCTTCCAACCTTTCGCAAGTTTTCAGCTCTCTATGGTGTCCCTCTTTATCGACACCCGGAGTAGACGGTCTGGTTGTGGAGAAGTGGCTAGCTTTAGTCTACAACGGCGCATACAGTCGTGTTGAATTTACTTTAAACTTAGATAACAATATATGGATTATAAAATAAAAGAAATAGTGATACTCGCCCACAAAATACAGTCGATACAAATACTAAAGATCATTATAACCTGTTTGTCATTTTTTGTATTTTTTACTCGTTTCTTTTTTTTTTTAAGTATATAGTAAAGGTCATTTGATCTGAATAAAGGTTTATGGATTAAGAAATATAATACAGGAATAGTTTTTTGAATTTCTTTATTGCTCAGGACAAAAAAAAACGGAAAAAAAAATCACATCCATTTTCTATAATAAAAAAGAATTATAATATAAAAATTAAATACCATAAATAATGATTGAGCCACGTATTGATAGTGGCGAACACTATCGTTGTTTATTAATTTAGTATCATTCGCTTTCTTTTAATATTTTTTTTATTTTTTTTTTTCAAATAACTTTACCTAAACTTAACGAAATTATTGATCTAAGTGATTATAGAAATTTTAAACTTGAAGATGTTTTTTTTTTTTTTTTTTTTTTTTTTTGGTCGTGATTACTGTTCTGACAATTTTAATGATTCTCGTACATAATATACAGAGGAAAACAAACGAAACAGTACATCTATTATGACATGTGCGGTGATAGGTCATAATTAAAAACAACTACTACACAGCAATCTGCATTCAATGCAAACAATCTACACACATATCAAAAGCAAACACACACACACACGCACACAATATTATATATATATATATAATATATATATATATATATATTAATATATAGTATATATATATATATATATATAATAATATAATTAGTATAATTATATATAATAATATATATTATACATATATTATATATATTAATAGATATTATAATATATATATAAATAATATTATTATATATATATATATATAGTAACTTTATTTTTAAAAAAATATATTAATATCATAGTAGTATATAATATATACTAATAATATAGTATATATTATATATATATACATATATATATATATATATATATATATATATATATTACATATATATTATATATATAATATAGTATTATAATCTTCATATTATATATATAATTATATATACGTTAATATATAATATATATTATAGGTATATTATATATATACTATAATGTATGATGTTATGTATGTATGTGCAAGTATGTTATGTAACTTAATGTACTGATATTGTATTATGATAAATGTATGTATGTATGTATATGGTAATGTATTGATATAGTATGTATGCTTTGTTATGTATTGATATGTAATGTATAGTTAGTATTGATATTGTATGTATGATATTATGCGGCAATATGTATGTATTATATAGTTGTATGTATGTTATAGTAATGTATGGATATGTAGT
Source organism: Trachelipus rathkii (assembly GCA_015478945.1). Classification (NCBI taxonomy): domain Eukaryota; kingdom Metazoa; phylum Arthropoda; class Malacostraca; order Isopoda; family Trachelipodidae; genus Trachelipus; species Trachelipus rathkii. The sequence continues at coordinate 6,253 of JABUQX010096660.1, forward strand.
GATGTATGTAAATAGTATGTATGTTATGTAATAATCGGATAATGTGTATTAAGCGTAAAGTCTATCAAATTGAAAGAAATGCATATTATACAAGTCTTGATTGACTATTATATAAGCGAATAAATGTAAGAGTTAAAGATATTTGAGTAAATTGACATTACAAATGTATCCGTAAATTATTACATCAGATAAAAAACATTATAAATTTATCAAATAGATGTAAACATAAGATATCAGTGTAAATAAATTTATAATATGGTAAATGATGACCATTATAGTATATATGCTCAAAACCATTGACCGGTTTATCATTGATTAGCCAACCGCATACGATCGCTCGAGCACGCCAACCGAACCGACACACGCACCGTGCTAAGTTATCGCTGAGAGAGCATAACAGCAGACTGGCAGATAAGCAGGTGAGCATCGATGATTATTATCGTAGACACGCCTGCACTCAATACTGATTGGTACAAGGCGTAAACTAGTTTGTCATACTTGATCGAATATTAAAAGAATGTTTTTTGTATGTTTATTTATGTTTATAAATATTTTGCATGAAAATTTACATATATATTTAATTATTAATTTATTTTTCATTATTTTCACTTTTTCATTATTTTTATTTTTTCCATATTTATTCATTATTATTATTATTATTATTTAATTCTTATAGTCTCTGTGTTAATTATCTGTAAGGTGGTTTATATTCATGTCGTATCTGGGTCATAGCTATTATTATTATTTAATTTAATATTCATTATTTCATTAGTTAATTATATAATTTATTATTATTTATAAATTTATTATTATTATATTACTATTATTCATTAATCCTGTGATTATTATTATTTAAATTATTATCTATATATTATTTTATTCTTATTATTATTATTATTATTATTTATTATTTAATTATCTATTATATTATTAGTTTATTATTATTATTTATTTTTTGCACATATTGTTACATAATTATAAGAATAATCCACTTCAAATAGGGTATACTGCCTCATGAGATAATTGAGAACAAGCATAAAAAAAGAGTGGATGTATGTGTGTTTTTAACAATGTGTCGGTAAGCTTTGTTTATGTGTGTGAATGTATATGTAGGTGTCATGGGATAAGTAAAGAATTAAGTTAATTACTAAAATGACAATAGCGAACCAACTGTCTAATCCTAAAACTTTTAGAGGTGATAGATTAAATATGTAGATCCGCATTTTAGAATCTGATAATCTTCATGGAATATCTCAATTAATATGACTGCCCGAATAGCCTGAACGTGCCTACACAGATACTATAAGGCAACAGGAGGTGTTCATATATAAGGGAGCACTTCACGATAACCTCGAGATCAAACACAGATATCAAACACAGGAGGAGTTCATAAAGGGTATTCCAATCACCTCACGTAAAAACTACACACAGATTTCACAGCAGGAGGAGTCAATAAAAGGGGTTAATTCCAAATCATCGTCAGAAATACATAGAATACTATATGCATCAGCACTAAAACAAGAAAGCACACAAAATGAGTGCAACTTTGATTAATTTCAGAGAACACATCAAATACCTTAGAGTGGAAAAATAACATAAAAAATACAATTAGGTTCATCCAACCTCCTGATGGTTTTGAATCATACATATATCGATTTTTGAGGTTTCATATCCTTCTGCAGATCCTGAAAGACAAAGCGAAAATTTTAAGCTTACCTATGCTATGCGCTTATTTTCCGATCAAAAAATAAAATAAAATAAACAAAAATTGTCAATATTTAGCAATGTAATTGTTCTGTAATGAAATTTATTTTTTTTTTTCTTTATTTATTATTTTTTTTTGTGATGGGTGGGAGTAATTGATGAAATAAATTTTTATTTACTTTATTTATTTTTTATTTTTTATTTTATTTATTTATTCTTTGTTTTTTATTTTTTGGTATTGGTAAGAATGGATGCATAATATATGATTCGATGTTTTATAATTTTTCCTATGGTTACTGGATTTATATTACTTTAAGGTGAACACTCTCATACATTAGTTATATATCATATATATATATACTATAATATTTATATTATATTAATATATATATATATATTATTATTATATATAATATATAATATATATATATTATATAATATATATATATATAGTATATATATATTATAAAATATCTATATAATATATTAGTATTTACTATTAATAATATATATATATATATTATATTATAATATATATATATATATATATATATATATATTATATTATTTTATATATACTATATATTCAATATATATATCATATATATATATAATATATATATATATTATATATATTATAATATATAGTATATTATATATAATATTATATAATATATATATATATATATATACATATATAATATATATATATATATAATATAATTATATCATATATATATATATATTATATTATATTATATATATATTAAAACAATAACTCAGATAACATCCACCCACCATATCCAAACAATACATTCGTCCGACTCTTAACTACGCCTCTCCAACTTGGCACGCCATCTAATAACAAAAACAACATATAAAAACAGACAGACAAAAACAAAAGCTCTATAATCGATATCTAACAGGATGCACATCAACAACACCATCAAACACCTACACGAAGGAAACTAAAATACTACCTACATAAACAAACACTGACATGATAGGCACACAATTCTTTACCAAAAACTCAAACGTCCTACAATCACCTACATCCACATATTAGGCCCTAGCTGTGCATCATCCCCATCCACCAGCAAGACCAAAGCAACCTCACTTCTTCACTATATCACACTATCTTATGTTTAACGAGAACAATTCTGAGCAACATTCTACCCTCACACCAAAACAACACAATCATACACCAAACAAATCCTCACGACACTAACAGAAACTACTTAAGACGCAGACCACTAAACAACATTTTAAACCAAACGCAACCCGAAATAGCCACCAGATCAACTCGCTACCTAAGAACCAGTCGTATCATTCTTATTGGCCAAGTTAAGATGGCCGGCACTCATCATCTAAGCTTACCAAATATTCAACAGATTCAACCAACACACAATATATATATATATATATTATAATATATATAAGTTATTTAAATATATATACTATATATATAATAATATTATAAAGTCGACATACTAAGGTCGTATATATATAATATATATATATATACATACATATATTATGGGTATTACTATATATAATACAGAGTATATAACATAATAATATATATATGTATAATAGTAATAATAATATATAGGTCAGAGTATATATAATAGTAATATATATATATTATAGATATATATATATTATATATATATATAATGATATAGAGAGTTTCTTAGGAGTTTAATTATAGTAGATTATAGTTGTAGGTACTCATAGTATAGTTAAGATCATATTATCATATGCGGTAGATTACTGGTAGGTGAGAATGTCTTGAACCTTGTGTTATAAGTAATTATATATAATATATAGGTATGCCTATATATATATATATAATATATATTAATATATATATATTATATATATTATATACTATAATATATATATTATAATATATATATAATCATATATATATATATCATTGTGTTCGATTCATTAAGATACACGTGTTGAACTATAAAAGAAATTTATCATTCGTGTGAGTTAGTTGCTGGAAGTGTTTCTTATGAGACAATGCATTGTGCTG
>JABUQX010096660.1:15000-22572 GCA_015478945.1 Trachelipus rathkii
TATATGAGAAAGTTAAATTATTATTGATAGTATTGATGCGTTCTAGGTCAGCCTTTGGTGGAGTTTACATTTTGGAAAATTTTTTGAGTGAGCTTCATGATTAATGTATTGATAATTATATATTATTATTATTTTATGTATTTTATGTTTCCCTTTATTAGTTAAATTATTATTATTATTAATATTGAATATATATATTATGACTATATTTAAGGGTCTATATTAATTATTATTATTATATTAATTTATATAATAATAACTAATTACGATCAATTAGAAAAAATCGAATAATAAATAATAATAATAATAATCTAAATAGATAAACTGAAAATACCTAATAGATAATAATAAAGGAGAAAGTAAATAAGTGAATAATAATAATATTAATGAATACAAATTTATAATAAAAAAGAATCTATAATGAATAAATATCATTGCTCGATCACACTCGCTGGACGCCGATCATATCCCACAACAGTAAATAAGATAAAATAATAATAGATAATAAGAAATAATCACAATGCATCCAGTCCAATATATTCTAACATGGATCTAATCGAGACTCTTCCGAATAATACTATAAATTATTATTGAACTGCCTATTATTATTATATTATATCATATAATATAGATAATAATTAATAATATAATAATTAATAATAATAATAATCAATAATTAATAATGAAAGATGCATAATAATAATAATACTAAATTCTGATACATACGAATTCCCATATAATGCCTACTCTCAAGATGCCCTTTCACTGCCATATATCGTCGAGATATAATTCATAGATCTTCTAATATCATCAGCGCAATCATAATTCAGTATATAAGTAATAATAGTAAATGAATACTGATATATCGTTCTTAATTATTCTACATGCTAGGTGCTAAATTATTATTTCATGATACGTATGACGTTATTAATCGACAAATTACGCGATATCGCTGCCTCCACTTCACATACATGAATCTTTAACTAATCAAATCCTAATAGTATTAGTATAATAGCTGAATAATAAATTATTATTTATTAATAAATAATATAAAAATATGATTCAATAATAATATAGAATAATGAATAATAATATAAGGATAATAAATCAATCGCAAGTAGATAATAATAATGCACTGATGAATCATAGATAAATTGAATAATAATAATAATAATAATCAATAATAATAATCTCATAATAATAATATGAATAATAATTAATGAATAAATAATAATTATAGAATATGATAAGTACATAATTATGTAGATGATCTATAGATGGATAATAATAATAAATAATAATCAAATAATAATAATAATGATAATAGTGTAATTAGATAATGCATGATTGTGATATTGATTATGGTAAAATGAATAATATTTCAATCATTGTAAATAATCCTCAATAATTAATAGTAAAGTAAATTAATAATTAAAATGAAAATATAATATGTAATCTAATAACAATAATATATAGATAATAATAAATCAATAATAGTTAATAAGTAATAGGATAATAGGATACCACACAGATCTATTATTACATCTATTATTGATTAAAATGCTGACCCCCATATATAATTATCTCCTATTATGATATTATTTGTATTTACATTTTACATTATTGGAGAGGCTCATTAGCTATACACCCGAGAGTAAGATATATCGGATCATCTCAGCGACCATCCGATATTAGTCCATCCATAGTGTTCACGCTCAGTATGCAGAAGAAATTTATGTAGAGAGAGAAAGATATTAAATTATTGAGAGAATATAAGTTAATGATGAGATATAGATTATGATAGAGAAATTGAGAGAATGATATTATAATCCTAAAACTGGATACTCAGGAATAATTGACGATAGAGGGAATGTAGACAGATGAGTCATAAAAAGACAGTACAATAAAATATTGAGATGTTGATGATTGAGAGAGAATTAGGTTTTGGAGTAAATTGTTTTATTTAGAAGAAACCTTCTTGTAAGAGTATAGAATAGAGAAGATGGGAAATGCATATATTCATTGAAAATTTTAATATAAAAATAAAGTAACCAGCAGTACTGAAATTATCGTTAATCTCGATCAAGAGCCAATTTTGAAAAACGCTGCAAGTTATCTTTATAGTATGATTAGGCTCTTCAAATCATCAGCTCATAATATATTATCTGTATAAATAGAATTGGAAATAATAGAATACAATTTCTTACTGATTACACGGAAAACTCTACCTATTTTATAAAGTGGTGTTATTTCATACTCTCTCTAAGAATGATAACACTATTATTGCGAATTCTTCTTTTAGGGAACTTGATAGGAACACATCAAGTAATAACTCTTAATATTAAGATTTTCACTAATCTAAAGAAATAAACCTCTAGTTATTAAATTTATTTATTTGTTTTCTTACTTTTTAATTTTTTTTAATTTTAATGACCTTTGCTTCACCTTTAGTAAATACTAATAACTTAATAAATACAGCAAGATGATCGCTCTCAACAATCGCCACTCTATGCCATCAAGTAAGATTACAGCGCTTCGATGCTTCTCAGCCTATCACATCTTTATTCTCCATCACTTATGCCTAGTAACCTATAATAAATATAATAAATCGACTAGCGAAACATCTACAATCCACACTCATCTGCTGACATTATATACACTACAGTATTCGATTAAAACATGGCGTAGCTGCCTCACCTCGATTTATCAAAGGTTAGAATCATAATAATTAAGTATATTCACTTATATAATAATAAACAATTCTAATATAATATAAAGTATAAAATAATATTAGATATAACAGTTAATTATCTACTATAATAATGAAAAATATACCTAAACACTACAGGCACTGCGATATATATTGCCACATTCTTTAAATTCAATAATATATAATATGAATTATAATATAAGATATATATATCATGAATAATATATATAATAATGTATATCAATAACTTAAATATAAAGATTATGATAATATAATAATTATTAAATTATATATAATACAATTATATTTCAAATAATCTAATAATAAATAATATACATTAAATAATAATAATATAGTTTTATGATAAATTTATCTAATATCCTAATAATTAATATAACTAATCAATAATTAAATAATAATTAATTAAATAATAACTACTTAAATTTTTTAAGAATAGGTAAGATTTTACTCATAAATAGATATAGATTAATAATTAATAATAGATTGTCCCAGTCAATTCATAATTAACATATCTGAAAGACCATCCTTAAATGTACAATTAATAGTAGCTTTATAGTTCAAGGTAGAACTTTAGCGATAAACTTGCATCTACATCAAATGACCAATGACATCATATGTAACTATCTAATCAATAATGAAAATATACTAATAAGGTTTAATTCTATATCTCGAAGCACCTACAGAGTAAGAATATACACATAGATTGAGATGCACTTCACTCATTGCTATGGTTGCAACAACATAAAGAAAAGTATTCATACTGCGAAAATAATTATTTAAGGATAAAATTATGTATATTTTATTTGTAATATTAGATATGTAATTCGTGATACTGGAAAAATATATTATAAATAAATCAAATAAAATAATAATAAATTTTCCCCATATATAAAGTGGAGGATCATCATAGCCAGTACACGCGGTGACACATGAGAGATGAGAGTAACTAAGAGTATCCACTCTCTTACACTCCAAGTATTTTCTACAAGTGGTAAGCACTAGAATAGAGACCCAGATCAATCTAATCCTGACGATGCTGCTAATCTATTTGTCCACAGGATTTAACACCTAGAATAAAGGTTAATATATCTTAATTAAGTTATAAAAAATAATAAAGAATAATAATTTAATATATTACCTTTTTAAATAGATTATTTGATCATACTTTATACTATATATATTTTAAAACTAAAATATCAGCAGTGTAGAGTTTGGTAAATAGCGAGACAAATAAAATAAGACAAGAGTCGAGTATAATGTCTCGGTCCTCTCAGATGTCCAGACTCATTTCGTATCCCGGTCGTAGGCCTGAAAGTCTTCCCTTAAGAAACGCTTTCAAAAGATGCAAATTTAACTCGGTTTTTGTTAAATGGAGAGAGAAAAAGTAGTAAAAAGAGAGAATGTTGTTGATTTTTATAGTATTGCACGAAGACAGAGAATAGAGAGAGAAGAGATAAGAGAGAGAGAAATATATTAAAAAGAAAAGAACATTAAGAAACCCCTACTTAAAATTTAATAATAAAACTAGTTTTGAGAATAAGAATTGAAGTTTATTAATGTGTAGGTGATGTCGTTCTCTAGTTACATGAGAGAGATAGGGGTCGAGAGAGAGCGTGATATAGGCACTCTGAAAACACAAATTAATAAACTAAGTCGGAAATATAGTATGATATAGTTAAGTTATATTATAGAAGGGAGGAGATGAGTATAGATTAGATAGATATAGATCATAGATAGATAGATAGAGGAGATAAGATAGAGAGACGAGAAGAGAGAGAGAGAGATGAGAAGATGAGGAGAGTAGGTGAATGAATGAGTAGATAGGAGAAGAAAAGTAGATCTTTTGTATTTTCTAGACAAGTTTCAAGAGTAATGAGAGAGAGAGAGAGAGATAGAGAGAGAGAGAGGAGTAGAGAGAGATAGAGAGCGAGAGATAGAGAAAATGATAGAGAGAGAGATGAATGGATGCTTAAGAGAGAGAGAAGACTAGAGATGATATATATATATATATACTATATATATTGCTATGGGGCGACTGAGTAGAGAGAGAGATCGTTACTGATGTCATAAATTTTTTTTCTCAGCGTTAAAACTCAAGTTTTATTTTTATAGGCTTAATCGTATTAGTAGCTATAGTAAATTGATATTTATTTAAGCGTATCGCTCTTTTCCAGACTACTCATTATATTACTTAGCCTTTATGTTGCAAACCTCACTTCTAGATCTCTTTTATATTGTGTCTATCAGTATACATATCAACCTCGATAGCCACCATTAATTTACCTGTATATATATATATTAATATATATTATATAAGTTTACTATTTTATATAAGTTATATATATTTATACTTATAATATTAAATCAGTTCATTTTTTGATAAATATCTTATTATATATTATATACTAATTATATTATAAAGGTTAATTATTTATACAGCTTAGTTAGTTTATATAATGATACTTAGTATATATATATCTGAATCACTTAGTTCTATATAAGTATAGCTGATACCTTATATAAGTTATGGTCAATGTTCAAAGCTTCACGTACGTTGCGCCTTCACTCTAATGTTTAGTAAGTCCAGATATCCCCGCTTAATCTCACCTCCAATTTGCGCGTTATAACTAAGAAGCTCAGTAATAGTACTGCTTGTTGCCAGAATTCTATTATCTCTCAATCTATCTCACTAACTCGTGTGGTATGCTCTAAAGGATAACGTACGAGCGACATTTTCTTATTAATTTCAGAATTTATATTAACATATCGACTATCTTTGACCTCTAATTATATATTCAATAAGGTTGAATTTTATATCTTATTCTTTTTATATAGTAATTTAATATGTCTTTTTCAGATTAGTCAATACTTCACAATTAACGAAAAATTTAGATAAAAATACTTCTTGGAACTTTTTATTTTAAGTACATGCTATTTTACTTTTCAAGAGAAAGTGTGCGATATCTCTCTTATTTATGTTGATACTTATACGATTTTTTTTTATTGACCTAGGATAGTTTCAAGCATTTTTTAGTTTCACGTTGAATTTTGCTCCGCGTGGTTGTGTATTTGACACTAGTTATTCGTAATAATTTTCAAATAGAAAAATTAACAATATATTAGCAGTATTTCAGCTTAACTTAAACATAAAATTGACTACTGGAAGAGAAATCATCTGAAACTTTAGCATTTGTCATGGTGTGAAAGCGCCGCTTTGACACATAATATTAACGCTATACATGAAAGCTTACATTATGATTATATTTTCGTGATAGCTTTCCTAAACAAGTACAGAATTTAGTCCGCTGTAGGTGTACTCTTTTGACGAGTTAGTATTTCTTGACGTCTCCCTTTTAAACTCTAAATGTTTAATTAATTTAACTTAAAGAGCCTATATATTTAACTAATGGATAGTTAATAAGTATTAAAATAATGAATGATAAACTGCTAATACATATATATATAATATATATATAATTATTATATATATATATATATAATATATATAATATACTATATATATATATATGTAATATATTATATATAATATATACTATATATTGTATATATATATATATAATAATACTATATATATATATATAGTATAATATATATATTAATAGTTACTCATATATATATAGATATACTATATAACTTATAGCTACATAAAACGTCTTAATCTCTATCTCCATTACGTATCTCGATATTGATTACATGATAAAGCGACGTATTACATTATAAATATAATTAACTATTAATATATTATAATATATCATATTATTACTATATAATATAATTATATATTCATACGTATATACTAGCCTACCCATGCGTGATATAGTAATTACAACATAATAGTTATATTTACTATAGCGTAATCTAATTAATCGCCTCGTCTATATATTATATATTATATCCTTCTATCTATATATATATTTATATCATATAATAATTTATTATAGTATTAATATAATTAATATATATATATAAGCTAAACTCATATTATATATATATATATATATATATAATATGTATATAATATTAATGTTATTATATATATGTATATATTAATATATAATTACTATTTATCACCGGCTGCCTTATATATATATATGATATATAATATATATATATAATATATATATATTATATATATATAGATATATATTATAAATATATAATAAATATATATATATATTATATATGATGATATATATATATATATATATAGTATATATATATATATATATATATATAATAGATATATATATATTAATCTTACCCGTGCTCTTATATAGTAACTTAGTATATATATATTATAATATATTCACAACTTTAAAAACTGTTCGGAGAAGGGTCAGTAATCAGCACCGGTCAGCGTGGGCCAGCTACTCTTCTCCATCTTCCTCCATCCTCCAGGATACCTCTTCTCTTAGCTCCGTATCGTTTATAGGCTTTCGCATGCTCCTGGAAAATAGTCCTTCACCGAACTCTCCCATCTCTTCCTCACCGCCTCACATCTGGCTGCATCTATCTTACTTAATATGGCCTTCACTCCAACCAACCTTCTCCTTTATTCTTTCGTTCTTTGTCTGTCTCGTTTTAGTCTTGCCTACTATCACTATCAAAACGTATATCTCCGCAACTTTATCTACTATCCACTCTTGTGTACGTCACTCCATTATTCTACTGCTCCACATAGAGTTAGAATCGTGTGCAACACCCCTGAATTCACTCTTTTCACTTCCACACTCATTTGTTTATCTTATTCAGTATGTAGTAGTGCACTGCTCCACAGCATCTCTCATCTGAGCTATCCTACTTTGATCTACCTCATCTAT
>JABUQX010096661.1:0-17649 GCA_015478945.1 Trachelipus rathkii
ATAACAAGAGAATACTAATTATACTCTGTTTTATATGTATAAGAATATTTTATTATTATTTTAATATATTATTATTATTATTATATATTATAATTATTATTATTATTATTATTTATTCTAATATTATTATATTAATTATAATTTTATATATTTTATTATTATTATGATTATTATTATTATTATTATTAATAATTATTATATTATTATTATTTATTATTATTTTATTATTATTATTATTATTATTATTATTATTTAATTATTATTTATTTATATTATTATTATTATATTATTATATTATTAATCTATTTTATATTATTATTTAATTTTAATAATATATTTATTAATATATTATTATCTAATTTATATATGTATGATACACTAATAATTTAGCATTGTTTTCTCCATATATCTACATAAATTTAATTATTATTATATTTATTATCGCTTATTATTATTCATTATTATATTTATCTTTCATTATTAATTATATTTATATTTATATTTTTATTTATTATAATTATTATAATTATAATTAATTATTTATTATTCAATAATTAATTGGAATTATAATTCTCAGGGATGATGAGATCCCCGAGTCAAGAGATTTTTTCATAGATTATTGACATTTTTTAATATATTGATACTATATATTATATTTTTTTATTATATGATTTTTTATGTGATCGTGTGTGTGATATTTAATTTCGTTCATCTTCCATAATGATATTATTTCATACTAAATAAGTTTTATTAATATTAATGGATTTACGAATTCTTCTTTTATAATATGGGATTTATATAACTTACTCTTTCACCTTTATTAATCTCCCGATTTAGTTGTGTACTACTTTCGCGATTGTGTATATCTCTTCTTACTTCAGGTATTGTTTCGTATTTCTCTATCGTTGTTAACTTCCTGGCTCTCCCGTTGTTGAGCTATTTACACTCTATTAGTACTTTCTTACTCTCTTCTCTTCTTCTATTCTTCTATAATTCTTCTTCTTCTTATATTTCTATACTCTTCTTAATTCTATGATTTTAGGTCATCCCTATATACTTCTTTCTTTTTTTTTTCTTTTTCTTTTCTTCTTACTTCTTATATCATATACTTACTTCTCTCTTACAATAATATATCTTCTTATCTTCTTCTATATAAATAATTCTTCATATACAATTGACATATATTCTATATCTTCTATAATAGATAACTTATTTAATATCTTACATAAATCTTCAACATGATTATACATAACCGTATTTATATAATATTATTGCTAAATTATTTGAGCTCTGGACGTGCTTATTTTGTCTTTGGATAGTCCAGAAAATTTAGAAGGGACTCGAGAAGAAACACAGAAGAGGAACATCTAGAATACGCATGGAGAAGCAGCAGAGGTCTGAAGAAATGGATTGTTACACTGGTTGGGAGGGAATGTATTTTGCTGGGAGACACGTAATTGTAAATGCAAGAAAGAGCTCAGCAATTTTGAATAAGTATTATCTTTTTGAAGTCAGTTTAAAAATGTTGTAAAATCAATCATTTTTGTATTTCGCTTATTTTTATCTTTCCTGAAAAAAAAAATACTTCTTTGCAGTATTCATTAAGAATCTTGACAAAATCTTTTATTACTTATTAACTGGTTGTGAAGCAACAAAATCGCTCTAATGTTGACACTTTTTGGAATGAATTCATATTTCAAATTATTTTATACACTTCAAAAAGTAGGTCTTCTTCCTCTGTTTACCTTACCTTTTAATATATACTTCTCTTCATCGTGAAGAATTGGAACTCAGTTATGACATCTGTCTCTTCTGTCTATCTCACTCTCTTCTTCTTCTTCTCTTCTCACTTCCTTAATCATTTGTTGCAATGTAATGGTTTCTCAGTTTTTCTGTGTCTTTCTTGTCTCTTTCTTACTTTTTCATCTTCCCATGAAGATCGTCATCTCTATTACTTATTGGTACACATACAATTTACTCATCTTCGTGTTATAATTGATAGTAAATTAGTTATACATTAGTGATAGTGTAAATAATCTTCTTTAATAATAATCTATAAATAATAATACATATTCTAGAATTTAATACTTTAATACTTATAATAATCTTCTTCTTCTCTTTATTATATATATAATATTATTATAATATGATATTATATAATAATTTAAACTATTATAATAATATATATATATAAATTATTTAATAATATTAATAATATCATAATTATTATAACAATATAATTAATTAATAATATATATAATAATATTAATAATATATAATAATAATATATATAAATAATATATAATAATAATATATATAATTATAATATAATAATATAATAAATAATTAATTATATTATTATATTATATGAATAATGATAAATTTAATATTAATAATGAATAAATAATAATAACATAATAATTTATAATTTAATAATCGGTAATAAAATAATAATAATATATAATTTAATTAATAATTAATTTTAATTTAATTTTAAATAAATAATATGGGAAATTTAATAATATTCAATCATCATAAAGAATCTTATCGTAAATGGAAATCCAAATTATTATGTATATTAATGATGATATGATAATATTTAAATGGATAATAAAATAGCTTATGATACTAATGGAATAATTAATAATCTCTGAAGTCAAAAAATATTTTAGTGTTTTTCAATGATTAAAAGATATAGTAAAATATCAATAATAAATAATTTAGTTACTATGATTATGTTTAATTGAGATTAATATGGTAAATAATGAGATCAGGTTATGTTTTAATGACTAAGTCTAATAAGGCAGGTTTTGTCTGGGACTGTTTTGTTAAATCACGGGTAATATATTATGATATTAATGATTAGTGATGATAAACGATAATGAGTAATTGGGATGGTGATAATATATTGATAGATTGTGATATTATAATAATATAGTGATTGTAATAGTGACAGTATTAATGTTAAAGTAATAATTTATAAAACAAGTATTTATATTTATTTAATATCATAAATAAATAATTATTATTTTATATATAATAATATTTATATACATAAAATTACAAATATATCTATAATTATTTATATAAATTATATATGGACATTTATAAGATGTTGACTCCGTTTATACGGGGAACAATTTTCGATAAGAAAAACAACGAATATCGAGTATTTTCTATTTATTTCCTGCAATTTTCTATTATTTCTTAGCGTTTATTTCTACATTTTTAATTTTTTTTATAAAATGAAATGATAACTTAGAGATATTTTTACTATTATTATTACTATTACTTATTATAAAAGGATTGGTAGAACTTATATTATTATTAGTATACCTATTAATTGCAGTTTTTCTACGTTTTCTTCTTCTTTATTATTATTTTAATCATTTTGGAAATGAACTAATATTCTAAGTTTTTTTATTTAACTTTTCAATTTTATTTTTTGATATTCGAATATTATTCATTATCATATGGGCTTATTTTTATTTATAAAGAAACTCCCTCACCGCATTCTACCCCGTCGTAGCTTCTTTTCTCTTTGTTGCGAGCGGCACCCGCCTGCGGGGACGGGGGGATGATATAAGGGGGGGGGGCCGAAGGCCCCACCCCGGGTCAAAACATAAAATATTAAAGAAATATCAAATATCAATTTATTATTGTCGAGGTGTTTCTACCTTTACGTACATTTATCAAATTTAAACTGAAATAAATAGCCTAAGACGGCCTAAGCTACTCATTTTATAAGACTATAAGTGTGAAGCACAAAAAAATATATGTCACACTTTCTTTTTAATTTTTGTTAATATAATTTAAATTACATTAAAAAATCCACTATTTACTAATGTATTCTAAACCACTCAAATCATTGAAATCACGTTACATTTTTTATTGATTTTCGTTCTGGAGTAAACATCTTATAAATAGCCTATATGATTTATATATATATATATATATTATATATATATATATATATATATATATATATATATATATATATTTAACTATAATATATAATATGTATATATGTATGTAATATGTATATAAATGTGTGTATATGTATGTATTGTATATTGTATGTATATGTATATGTATATATGTATATATGTGGTATATGTGTATATGTGTAT
The DNA here is from genome assembly GCA_015478945.1 of Trachelipus rathkii. NCBI lineage: Eukaryota > Metazoa > Arthropoda > Malacostraca > Isopoda > Trachelipodidae > Trachelipus > Trachelipus rathkii. Next base: position 4,131 of record JABUQX010096661.1, read on the forward strand.
GTATATGTGTGTGTATATATATGTGTATGTATGTGTATGTATGGATATATATATGTATATATATATATGTATATATATGTATGTTATATATATATGTAGTTGTATATATGTAATGTTTTTTAATTTTTTTATATATTTCATATTTATTTTTATATAAAGCGCCCGATAGCTCAGTGTTAGAGCACTCACTAAACAATCGAGGGTCCCAGGTTCGCACGGTCGGTGGAGAATTGAGCTATTCTCTCCCTGGGCTTGGCTCCGTCCTGCTCGAACGTTAAAAGAGTACACCTCTCCTCTCTAATAAGGAGAAAGCGTGAGTTATGGTGTTTATCTTTGTAAAAAAAAAAAAAAAAAAAAAAAAAAACAATGATTAAGTAATCAGTGCTTCTACTACTACTGTTAGTAATATTATGTACTACTCTATACTACTACTCTACTACCTACCTCCCACCACTCACCGGCTATATACTATCTTATACTACTACACACTACTACTACTACATAAGATCTACTACTATACTATAATAATATCAATAATATAATAATACTCAGCAAATTATATTTTTATAATTATAATAATAATATAATAAAATAATAATAATAATAATAGATAATAATAATAATAATAATAATATAATAATAATAATAATAATAATAATAATAAATAATTAATAACGGGCTGTATCTCGTATGGCAGATGTTTCTCGATAGCTCAATGAGAAGTCTCAAATGCATAACAACGACAATGTTTATAAAACTGTTTCTGTTGGTTTGGTCACTCACTCTGATCGTCCTAGGGATAAACAAAACATATTAGATCCTTTCTTAGCTTTCAACCTTTCTTCTTTAACTGTTAAATTCATTCCTCCTCCTGTTTCTTCCAATCCTTTATCCCTGTATCTTTATCTGTCTCTTCAAATCTTCCGCAGGAAAAGTCCTCGTCTTCATCGAGGAGACTTTTTGACACTTTTGTGTTGATAATTGGTCAAACTTGAGGTCGTACTTCTTTGATTTTTCTTCAAATAATTATACTTCTTTATTGGGAGAGGTTCCTCGAAGTGGACAGAAGGCATAACCGACGTGATTTTCTCTGACACGAGGGGGGGAGGGGGTGTGTATTCAGTATTCTTTCAATTGAACTAAAATAAACAAACATTGTCCTTGTTTTGTTCGCTGGGACGCTTCCTTCAGGATTTACCATCGACTCCAAGCTTCTGAATCTCAGGCAACTTATAATTCATCCCAGAATCGTGCAGCAAAATCTAATATCTGCGAAACAAAAAAATATTTTCTCCTTTCTTCTTCCCTACTTCCTTTTTCGACTCGGCTTCCTACACGGATTCTCCATTGAAATCCCTAACCCCAGACTTAACCGCTATGCTCAATCTCACATGTACTCCACTGGTAAGGTCTACAAAACACACCTTTTATTCTATATTTCCAACTTTCTTTTAAAATTGCGCAATTTCAGTCGCCGTGTATTGGGAAATTTCGGACACAGATTTTGCCTAGTTCCGGTTTTCTCCAGCTCAGTTAAATTTTGGCAGGCCTCTGGTCCTTGCTCACCTTAATATTATATATATATATATATATATATAATATATATATGTATATATATATATATATAATATTATATAATTATATATATATATATAATATAATATATTAATATTATAACTTATATATATAATATTATATACTAAATATTAATTTTTAAAATTTTTGAATCACATAAGATTTTAGTTATAAAATTACTTATATATATATATTTTTTATATATAATATATATATAGTAATAAAGATATTATATATATTATATATATATATAAATATAATATATATATAATATTATATAATATATATAATATAGTATATATACATAAGTATATATTAATATGATATATATATAATTATAATTATTATAAATAATATATATAAATATTATATATATATTAAGTATTATATATTATATTATAATATATATATATATATATATTATATATCAATGAACTAAGGGAAATAATTCATTGTGCCCTATACATACGCCAAACGACCAAAAAACAAAGATCAAACAGGCTGGGCATATGAGATAAAAGCAATTGATGGGAATCTACCTGGGCAAACCCTTGGCAAGAAGACATAGGAATGTCGGAAACTTAATGAAGGAGCTTTATCCTGCAGTGAACATTATAGGAGCTATAATGATTGATGATTGATACATAGATTCATACCTTATATACTATAACTATACTATATTATATAATATTATTTATATAATATAATATATAGAATATACTATAATATATATAATATATATATATATATAATTATATATATATAGATATTATATACATATATATATATATTACCGTATATATATATCATATATATATAATATAATATATAGATATATATATATATTATACTATATTAAATATATATATAATATTATATTATATTTATATATAGTATAGAATTATATATATATATATATTAATATATAATTATAGCGGTACTTTTAAATAGTTCTTTGATGATGTTTTTTTGTTCTTTTTATATAGGCCTCTATATGTGTTGTGGTGATGATTTAAAAATCATAAAACAGATGATGATTTATTCCAGTAAAATAATTAAATAACAACAGTCTTCCCTTTATTGAGTTCTCCTCTTTTTTCTTCGTAAAGTTTCAATTAGCAGTATCAGTCTTTTCCTGCGTTTTACCTCCTTGCTGAAAGTTGTTTATTTTTGTATTTCGAATTTCTTATGCTTCTCGAGGAACAAGAAAGTTGTAGTTGACATCGACTGAAGTATGAGAAAAGAGTGGTAGTGAATGGGAGAGAAGTTCGGAGAGAAGAATGCTCAACAAGGCAGTTGAAGACTTTTATGTAATTTTGTTCTCTTTTATGTCAAAATTTTGCTTACGCAAATCTTGGCACAAGCATGAACATAAATTTTAATTTTTACGAATTATGCTTTTGATGCTATATATATAATACATATATTATATTATATATATATAATATAATATATAATACATATTTATTATATTATAATATTATATATATATTTTATATATATATATAATATATATATTATATATATATAATATAATATATATAACATAATATATATGCATGTTATGGGACAAATTTGTTACACTGATATAGGGTTTAGATCTATTATATATACATATGTTTTATATATTATATAATATAAATATAATATAATATATATAATATAGATATATATATTATATATATATATTAGTATACTATATATATTTACTTCTTTTCTTTCCTCTCCCAGGAGGGATTCTTCATCCTGTCAGCCCCGCAAGCATCTTTCTCCAGACGTCCCCTCTCCTGCACTATTCCTCTTCTCTTCAGCGTTCTCATATTTGGTAGCTGACCATCTTTCCAGAGAGTCCTCCCACCGATACCTCCCATGTTGTTGTTCGGCCATGGCAGGCTGTCTTCTTTCCCTCTTGGTGTCTAAATAGGTTATGTGTGAAACTCTATTATCTCATTTCTCTCCACAGTCCCCACCATCTTAATTCTCACCCCACAGTCATCTTCAGTCATCTTCTTCACACCTATATCTTCTCTAAGACTCATTCTATTCTGTCTCTCCGACTCTTTCCAATCATAGTTTTTAATATCCTCATCTCCGCCGCTTTTATTCTACTCTCCTCTCTTCTCGTTGTAGTCCATTTTCCGCTCACGTACAGATATATATATAATTAATATATATATAAATTAATATATATATCATATATATATAATTATATAGTATATATAATTATCATTAATACGGTATGATTATATATAAATTTAATAATAAAATATATATATTATATAATATTATATATATAATATATATATATATATATAATATATTAAATTTTTATATTATATATATATATATATATATATATATATATAATATATTATTATAGTAGTAATATCATAATATTATTAAAGTATATAATAATATATATATATATTTATAATATATTATATATATATTATTAATATATATATAGTATTATATATATATATATATAGTATATATATATTTATTGATATATATAGTATACTATTTATATATATATATATATATATATAGTATATATATATATATATAATATATATATAATTATATTATATATATATATATATATATATAATAAATTATTATATTATATATATAATATAATACTATATATATACGTGTATATATATTATAATATTATATATAATATATAATATATATATATATAATATATATATTATATATATATATATATACAGTAATATTATAATATATTATATATTATATAATATTTATATTTATATATATATATATATATTATAATATAATTAATATATTATTATATATATTATAGTATATATATATATGTATTACTCATCACCGTCTATTACAATAACTGTTAGTTTTTCAGTTGCAAAGCTGCAAAGGTTCAAATAGTTGTGCTCTTCCGGGCTGTTCAGATATCTGAAGCCTTTAAAGGAATGTTCCATAATTAATGCCATTTGCTAGTAATAGTTCCTGCTATATCATGACTTCTCCATTATATATATAATATATATTATATATAATATATTATAATATATATATATATATATATATATATTATATTTATAATATATAATATATAATATATATATATATATATATATATGTATATTTATATTATATATATATATATATATATATATAATATAATATATATATATATATATATAATTTATATACTATTATAATATATATACTATGGGCTCCGTTATAGCAAAATTTAGGGGGGGCCAAAATTATATATATATATATATATTATATATAGTTATATAATATATTAATATATATACTTAATATATATATATATATATATATAATATATATATATATTTATAATAATATATATATTATATATATATAATAATATATAATAATTTATAGTAGTAGTATGTAACAGTTGGTAATGCCACCCTTTTCGTATATGAAGGAAGTAAGATTAAGAATATGCTTCAAACTTGGAATATAATCTTTGTATGGGTTAAGCTCGAAAACAGGGTAAATTTCAATTCTCTAGGATGTATATAGAGCGGGTCCCCACGAGGGTCAACGTTGAAAGTTAGGCTTACGCCCTGTGTTCGGGTGCCGAGCAAGCGAGATCAGGCCTAAATAGAACACCTGGAGTCAGACTAGACCGAAGGTCTGATACTGACGAAAGACACAGACCGAAGGTTTCTCGTTGTCTGTTGTTTTTTGTCTGTCTTTGTATTATTATTTATTATTATTATTACTGTAGCATCTAGTATTGTAAAAGCCCGAAGGGCTGAAGCCTTACCCTTCCTTCGGAGGGTAAGTGCCCGCTTACCACCCCTTCGGGTGACCCCCTCTAAAGCATTCACACTCTTTCAAGGGCGCATTCCCCTTGGGTTTTCTCTCGGGATCATGTGCGGTTTAGATACTTCTTAGTGTTAATTGAAAGCGTTTTTATTTCGTTTCAAGTTAGGTTACGTTATGTTAAATTATGTTAACTTATTTTACGTTAGATTATTAACTGATTATGTTACGAGAAATAAGAGTTTTGTAAAAATATTACTGTGGTAACTGACGATGATGTGGTTAGAACCGAGTTCTTAGATTAAGATTGGAGTCAATGTTTAGTTGGCCGAGGAATTTGCTTATGTCTAGTTTATTCATATTTCAATGACTGTTATACTCGAAACGAGTGACACTTTTTTATGTTATGTTTGTAAAACTTTGTTTTCTTTGCAATGATTCGTGGGGATTTATTTGATATTAGACGAGGTTTAATATGATTTTTTGTTTAAATATTACCGAAGTTAATGTTAAAAAATTTCGACGTGAGCCATTATATTCTTGTCCGTATTTTGCTGAATAGACAGGGTATGCTAAATTTTTGTTAAATATTAATTTATGTAAAATTAACATTTAGATGTTACAGATTATACTTGGAAAAAAGGGAATAGTTTCCATTTCTGTTACGAAGTGTGAGTACTTTTACTGTTGTTAAGTGCGAAGTTTGTAATGTTAGTAAGTTTATTCGACGTATGGTATGTTACGTTGTCGTCTACATTATACTCTTAGTCAGGTTCATGAGTGAGCTTTATTAATGTAAAAAACCTTTTTACGTTAGCATATATTCGATGGTTAGTATATTAAAAACTTATTTTTTGTGTTATAGGTTTAGTCGAAATGATACTCGAAATTGACATGAATCAATAGATTCAATAGATTACAAAGGTCATGGCTGGAGGGAGTGGAGGGCGTGACGGTTTGTTTAAACTGATTACTGATTTACTGCTTTAAATCAGTAAACTATTACAACTTACTATGATATTTTAATCAAAGAACTTAATTTTATGTTATTTTGGATTTAAAACTTTGTTTAGTTTACCAGTTATCGTTAGTCTGTTATGATAATTAGACATCAGTTATGATAAATTTATTTTTGTTAAATATTACTTGACTGTTAAAATTAACGTTAATATGTTTAGAGATATGCTTGAAAAAGTTAGATAGGTTACGTTTTGTATGCCAATTGCTAGTACTTTACTACGTTTAAGGTGGGAACTTGTTAATTTAACTGTTTATATTATGCATAAGTGATGTAAGTTGTAGTTGTACATTATTTCTTAGTCCATATGATGTTTTTGTTTATGTTAGCCTTATTATGTGAAAAACAGTTATGTTAGCATAATTCGTTGGTTAGTATATAAATAAACTCATCTTTGTGCCTTATGATATCAATAGATACTCGTGACATGCGACGTAATCAATCAGTGTAATGTCAAAATTAACAATATATGTAAATTTATGCTTGAAAAAAGTTGTGAATAGGTTACCTTTTGTAGCTATGGTACGGTACTTTAGTGTGTTAAGTATGAACTTTGTTAATGTTAGAGTTATTCGTACGTATGGTGTGTTAGGTTTGCTTCGTACATTATATTCTTAAGTTCAGTTATGTTATTTAGCTTTATTTAAATGTAAAAAACTTTGGTTACGTAGGCAGAATATTCGCAGTTAGTTATACAAAAAAACTTATATTTGTGTAGTTAGCCGAAATATGATGCAGATCAAATACAGAATTCCAATAAATTTCCAAAGATTTAAAAGGTCCTGGGGAGCGTGGAGGGTGAAGCTTAGAATTTACTTCGATTTACGCTTTAAAATCTGTAAAACATTCCAATTTGCTGTGATATTTTATTCAAAAGAACTATATTTTATGTTATGTTTGATAACTTTGTTAAGTTATACAGTTATTCGTTGTCGTATGTATGATTAAATTAGACATGTTGATAATGTTTTTTAAAATATCACTGTGTCAATGCTTAAAATTAACGTTAATATTTTACAATATGCTTCAAGTTGTATGAATAGGTTACGTTTGTATGCAATGCTAGTTACTTTTACTGTGTTAAGTGTTGAAACTTTTTAATGTTTAAACTGTTTTAATTGAGTACGTAAGTTGTTGTCTAAGTTTTATCGTTGTACATTACTTTTCGTTAGTCAATGATTGCTAATGTTGGCTTTTTTAATGTGAAATAACATTGTTATGTTAGCATATATATCGCTGGTTAGTATATAAAGAACTCATTTTTGTTGCTTATGTTCATCCGGCGAATGGATCTCGAAATGCAACGTAATCAATGGACGTTAATGTAAATTAACAATAATATGTTTAGAATATGTTTGAAAAAGTTTTGAATAGTTTACGTTTGTACGCTGTGCTAAGTACTTTAGTGTTGTTAAGTATGAACTTTTTAATGTTAGGGTAGTATTTACATATGCGCGTAAATTGTGTTAGGTTTTGTCATCTGTGATTATATTCTTATCCTGTAATGCTTATGTTAGCTTTATTAATGTGAAAACAATGCTACGTTAGCATGTATTCGATGGTTAGTATATAAAAGAACTATTTTTGTACTATGTTATTCAATATTGTTACTCGATATGTGAACGGCTCATTAGACGAAAGATCAAAGGTCATGACGGGATGGGTAAGGGAGCGGGAGGGTCGGTGTTGTGATTAGATTTACACTTTAAACCGGTAAAAGTATACCACTTTACTATGATATTTTTCAAAGAACTTATTTGTATGTTATGTTGGATTAAACTTTAGTTATATGTTAACTTTATTAATTTAAAAACTTTGTTATGTTCAACATATTTTGGTTTTACTCCCTCGTATGTTCCTTATGAATAAGTTGTAATTGTGACCAGCTGTTTATTCGTACTGTTGCTCTGTGTTAAGTTATTTAAGTTCAATGTTTAGCTTTACTGAGCGGTAAAAACTTTACTTTGTGTCTTTACACGTTAGTATTATGATTTTTAAGTCACAGGTTATGAAAAATTTTGGTAAATATTACTATGCTAATTAATTTATGATGTCATTTTGGTGATTGTTGATAAAGTCTTGAAATGGATTATTGTTTTTAGTATGCCTTTTAGTTACCTTTACTGTATAAGTTTGGGACTTTGTTAATGTTAGCCAGTTTATCTTGCTTAAAATCGTCACGTTTTGCGTGTCATATATATCTTAGTTCTAATGCTATGTTGGCTTTATTAATGTTAAAACTTTGGACCGAAATGCATACTTTCGCTTGCTTGTATGATTAAATTACACAAGGGAGTGATAAATTTTAGTAAATTTTACCATTAATGTAAAATTAACATCTATTATGTTAGAGACATGCTGACGAAGTGTGAATGTTTAGTTTTGTATGAATTTTAGTAGTTTTATTGTGTTAAGTATGGAACTTTGTTAACGTTAACCATTTATTCCTTTTAAGATGTGTTAGGTTTGTCTTGGGGCATTATATCATAGTTCAGATGATGCTAAGAAAGCTTTATTAATGCGGAAACTTTGTTACGTCAACACATATTGATTGATCTTTGTATATTAAAGAACTGATTTTATGCTTATGTTTATCCAAATATGATACTCGAAATGTGACGAATCAATAGATACATAGATCAATAGATCAAGAATGGCCAGGAAGGTGGATGGATGGTGATTTACCTGCTTTACTATTTTTAGGGTATAGTAAAACGTTACAATTTTAGTAAAAAATTTGCTTGAATCAATAATATCAATAATCAATAGATTCCACACTGACAGGATGTGCGGATTGTGGGTTTGATTTTACTTATTACTGATTTATGGTATGTAAAACTTTAACATTTTAGTTAAAAAAATCTTGACCTTAATCAATACGAATCAATAGGATCATGATCAATAGATCATGATTGGAAAGGAGGGTGGATACAGCTTGATTACTGATTTACTGATTTAGCGTATGTTTAAACATGACAATTTTAGTAAAAATTTTGACCTTAATCAATAGATCAAAGATGGTCATCTGATTCAATAGATCATTAGATCACGAACCTGACAGGAGGTTCTTGGATTGTGTTTGATTTAACTTGATTTACTTGATTTAGGGTAGTAAAACCGTTACAATTTAGTAAAAAAAATTTACCTTAATCAAATAGATCATTAGATCAATAGATCAATAGATCAATAGTCAAAGATCAATTAATTCACGACTGGACAGAGGTGCTTGGACTTGTGGTGATTTTACTGATTTACTGCTTTTAGGTATGTAAAACGTAAATGAAGTTATAAACCTTTATAATTTCATCTTTTAATTATTCTATATAATTTTATTTTTTTTTTTATTTTTTTTCGTATGTTCTGAAATCATTATTTTCGAAATCTACAACCCAATAACATATATAAGCACACCAATATTGTTGGTTATACGACTGTTTTATTAACTCTGCACCGCAGTGGCTCCAGCACCAGTGCCGGAGCAAACTCATCAGATTCCTATACAAAGTCTTTCTAGATTACACTCTGAATCCTCTCACCAAATGTCAGCCTTCTTACGAACACTTCGATTTTAATGCGGTTTGGCCCCCCTTTGGGGGGAGCGACCCTTGGGGACTGTAACTTTCGTCTACAACAGTATAACGTTATCCAAAAACGCGTACCCAAGTTTGACAGAGATACAGTCTCAAACTCAGCCAGAGAGTAGTGCGAAAAACGCTGAGAAGCATTTGCGTGCGGTGCGGCGTTGCGCTGCGTGGTGCGTGCGGTCGGCGGCTTGCGTGCGGCTGCGTGCGTGCAGAGGCTGACCGACGCTAAGACACCGCAGAAAGGTTATTACAACAACTCAAGAAGTATATCCCTTCGGGTCCTCTTCGACTTAATAATCAATAATAATAATACAAACAGACAAACAAACCCCCAACAGACAAACACAGACTTCGATCTTGTCTGTCGTCAGACAGACCTTCCGTCCTATCTCACCTCATGGTGTTCCATTTTGGGCCTTAATCTTCACCGCCATGAACCCCTATACAAGGCCGTAAGTGCAAAAATTCACGTCGACCCCTCAGGGCGACCCGCCCGCTCTATATACATCTAGAGACTTGAAATTTACCCTGTTTTCAAGCTTAACCCAATATACGATGATATTCAAGTTTGAAGCAAATTATCTCTATTCCCTTCATATCGAAAGAGGTTGCATCACCAAAACAAACTGTACACACTACTATTATTAATATTATTATATATATAATAATATATATATATATTAAATATATATATATATATATATTAATATATAATATATATAATTTATATATATTATATATATTATATATATAATAGTATATAATTATATATTATTATATGATATATATAAATATATATATGTATATATATATATTTTATATATATATATTTATACTATATATATAGAATATATATTATATATATATATATATATAATAATATATTATATATATATATATATTATATATATAATTAATATTATATAGTATATATATATATATATATAATTATATATAATAATTATATATATATATATATATATATATATATATTTATATATATAGATATATATAATATATAGTATATATATAATATTATGATATATATATATTATTATATATATATATATATAGTATAAATATATATATATATTATATATATTTATTATATATATATATATATAAATAGATAATATATTATTATATATATAATCTTTTTCTAATAGTGTATTCAAAGTTTCGAATAATAAAAAATGCAGAATTTACACCAGGGCCCAATATTCTACCTTTTCTAATTATATCAGTTTTTATTTCAAATGAGTATAACTAGTAAGAGTCTTATATTATTAAAGAAGTGTGATCGATTTTAATAAGAATTTATATTTCTGTTTTTCTTTCTTTTAAATCAGTAATAATATCTTCTATCAAGTATGTGTTGACTTGAACGTTTCCCGCGAATTTGCCTAGTTAACATTAGCCCATTATCTTTCTTTGAACAGTTGAACCTCAGCCACGTTTTTAACATTGTCCGTAAGTACTAAACGACCTTTTCCAATTGCACAAGAGTTGATGAATGTGTGAAAGTACTTGATAGCTTGTGACTGTGGGAAAAATGTACAATTGATTTTGTAGTATGTGCTGTTAACTCATTTTTCATCTATTTCTTCCCTATTCTGAATCCATTTCAGAATTAAACAAAGATTCTGCTTCACCAATCAGGGTTGTCAATATTATATTCATTTATAATGAGTTCAATTTTCTTTAAATATTCGATTTGATTAATTTTCTTTTCTAACGGGTGCAAACCACCAGGAAACCTCGAAGCAAAATTGTTGTCCTCCTTTTTGAAACCAGAGATGAGAATGAGAGAGATAAAGTATAAATGAGCCTTCTCTGACGCAACCCTCCCCTAGGTCCACTGCATGACCTTTTCGCTGTATCCTTTGGAAAATAGCTTTAAAAGCTTATCTAAGGAACAAAATCTTAATTTTAAAAAATCCTTTAAAAAGAGACTGCATTATTTTCAATTCCATCAAGTTTTTAAAATATTAAATTTTCTATGTTGGACAATTGAACGTCATCAAAATTATTACTTAGTTTGTTTGAATATTTCCTATTGCGTCCATTCACGAAGCTAATTTCAACATGATTATTAAACAGATGAGAAATTGCAGACTTCCTGCTGGCTATCGAAAGTTGACATGCGCAGTTGTGTGGCTTCGTACATCGATCAGATGAGATTTTTAATGATAATATTTATGCAAATGTTTCTTAAAAATATCCTAGTTGATTTGTACTTGGCAGACATCGTGTTTCGCATTTAACAACAATTATTATTATTAGCCACCAAATTTCTGCGAGACATTTTTCGCGGAAAAATTTTATAATTATTTACTATTCCAATAGTTTCGAAATTCTGGAACAGAATTTAGGTCATTAAATTATTACAATAAACGATAGAACAACAAATGAAAAATGGCTTTTTAGGGTACTGATCTTTATTAACATACTAACTCATTTGCTTTGCCATCATGGTGGAGCACCATCAAACAAGGTCCAACAAGCTTACTCAATAAATTGTAAATATCCGTTAGTAGACAATGAGCTCTGGCATTATCTTCAGCTTAAGTTTTTTTAAGAGAAAGTGAGGTAAAAAGCCTAGAATTCTTCACCACATTAGATCTTATCAACGAAAGCGAACACAATCGATAGATTTCTGTTTCGGATATGTCTGCTGCCTCCTTCTAAAGAGCAAAATATTTACCAATGTTACTTCATTTCAAAAATTTATACATATTCAACTTTTACCACAATAATATGAAGTCATATCTGAATCTATGTGATTGTGTATTTAGCTTTTACTTCGCCTGATTTCAAAGTTCCATGCAAGAAACAACATCCAGCTTTTCTCTGAATTGAGCAAATCGGAAATGACGTCTATCATCCCACTGCTACCTCTAATAGCGACATCATGATACAAAATTTAAAGTAGAATATAGCGTTCCAATTTTTCCCTATTTTTTTTTAATAAATAAAGGCTCAGCAACATGCAGTTGCTCAGTTACACTAACACGCTTATTTTATATAATTCGTTTTAAAATCCTTGCTGCTACCACAATCTAATAATATTATATTGTGCTTCCTACTGGAGCATCTTTATGCCATTCTGAATTTGCATGGACTTTAGCACATGAATGTTTGTTCTTTTATATTTTCTAAATGGTTCAACTTTGAAGAGCAAATATGTCTCTTATAAGACTGGTCTAAAATAAGCCACACAATTCTACAAAAGTCCTTTCAAAACTTTAGAATCCGCTAGCCCAAGAATGTGCATATCTCAGCTATCATAAGGAAAGAGTTTTTTCCTTTTCTTTAGCATCTTAAAAAATTGTTACATTAATTGGTGCGTATTGTACGTTTGTAAATAAGTCAAAACTTATCTTTAATATTGATTCCAATATGTTAATTCCAATATCCAGGACATTTCCTCTTGGTACATTATATCCAATATAGTAACCACTACTAAATTAATACAATAACAAGATTTCTCAAAAACACTTGAATTAATCATCAACATACTATAACCACATAAAACGGTCGTAATCTCTCT
>JABUQX010096662.1:0-12745 GCA_015478945.1 Trachelipus rathkii
GAGAGAGATAATTATATATATATATATATAATAGTTCCATCCTTTCGTAACTATTAGGTGTGAATATCCTAATTTGTTCCTCTTCTATTATAGACCTCTTTAGGTATCCACCGTATTAAGTGCTTCCTTTTGACAGTCTTTGTGGGTTAGACTGCAATTTCTTCTTCTTTCTCCTTTTTGTTTTTTAAATTCTCCAGAACTCATTCTTGATCACTGGTTTGTTATTCAACCAATTTCACCATGATGGCTGCAAATATTCGTCGTTCAGTGCGACGTTCGCATTCATTTGGCCCTTTCTGTGTGACAATTTAAAGACGCGCTGAAAAGTGTGTTTCTCAATCTTAACTGATCTGTGTTTTATACCCTTTGGCTCTTTAACGAAGTAAAAAGATGGTTTAATTTAGTAAGCAACTAATGAATATGAAAATTTGTCTTCTTCCTCCCTTTCAATGTCACTCAACCCTTCTTCCCTACGAAACTGGTTTTCGGAGGGGTACTTGGACGTTCCCTCGCTTCTCCAGTCCTCTACTGGGGGGCAATTCTACTTTTCCCTCAATCTCCTATTACCATCGGTGTATCTTTAGGGAAGAACCTAACAGTACTGAAGCGTCTCTCTACACTCATTATTTAAAACGAAATAAGAAAACTACTCTGGCAGATTCCTTCACAACCCGGAAATTCCCAAAGCAATCTCTAAAGACACAAAACTTTAAATGTTTTATTCCCTTGTCTAAACCTATCTAAGATTACAAGCTCCTAATAAAGATTTTGGGTCCCTTTGCTCTTGTTAGTGGATTTTTAGACTTCAAAACAGAATGGAAGAAGATAATTTGACTCGGTTTTTAAACAACAAAAAATAAAAAACTAATGTTGCCATATACTAAATTTTAGTCCGTTACTCATCATAAATTAAAAAAGGATATGCTATGTGACCTCATTTTTAAATATACAAACAAAGAATAAATGCATCTTCCGTAATAGATGACATTCATATATAATATATTATATATATATATATATATATATAATTATATATAATAATATATTATATACATATAATATAGATATATATATATATATATATATATAACTATATATATATATATACTATATATATTATAGTAAGCTAATTTTGATATTGCATGAAGGCCATTCTAAATGTGTAAGAAATATACGTTAAAATCTGACAAAACAAAATTGAAAACAAACGTTTATTATATAACCAACTTGATCATCCTCTGCTACTTTTCCTCGAACTAAAACGTGGATCCTACTGTCTTTCTCTCTCTCTCTCTCTCTCTCTCTCTCTCTCTCTGACATTTCTGCAAACTTGACTCCTTCAACGTTCCATTCGAAATTGGTCAGGAGATCTACTTTCTTTTCTTCTGTTCTAAAAAGGAATATAAGATTAGTAATAACAATAAAAATAGTCGCATATACGTCGTGTATATGGCTAAAACGTAATCACACAGGCGCATATAAACCTCCTATATATGGCCAAACGTCGTGCATTGGTATGGTACCAGGCGGTAGCATCCATTCTCGGTCCCGTTCAAGGATTTATTGCAGGTGCATACCTCTGGGGATAAACTTAAAACTACAGGAACTCGGAATTGTTACTACTACTGTCTTCAGTATTCCTCCTTAAAAAATGCACTTTTCTATTTCAATCCTCCACTCTTTTTAACTCTAAAATTGTAAACAGATATGATGAACTAGGTTTTGTAAATTAGATCTAAAATTAATAAGAAATGCGGTCCTATATAATTTTAAAGCGCTGTTTTAGGGTATAAAATTGATCATATACACACATATATAACATATATAATATATGATATAATATATATATATATATAATACTATATATTAAGTATATACTATATATATATATTATATAATAATATAAATATATAATATAAATAATAATATAATAATATCTATATATATATATTATAATTTATTATATAGTGCTTCTGTACGTTTAAAAAAAAAACTCCTACTGCTGGTCATTTTCTTCTTTAATTCCAATGAAACCGGCAATTTTTAACTGTGTGCTTGACTTACGTTAGGGGGGGGGCTATCCTCTCCTCCTGCTAATAAATCACTACTATTCATACTCGTTGGACATAGTTATCAACTATTACCTGTGTATATTATCAAGGATGCTGTTTGGGCCTGTCTGAGCGCTCGATTCCCATTTTACTTAGTTTTTTACTTTAGTGCTTACATAAACAGACCAGATGTGTAAAATGCGTGCATAACATAAACATCACACACACCACCATATTCAATTATATATATATATCATATATATATATATATAGATTATATATATATATATATATATATATATATATATAATATATATAATATATATTATATATAACCTATATATACAAAATTTGGAGCGGATAGAATCTTAACTTTTCAAGGAAATGGGTTTGAAAAAACTTAAAAGACACATATCGCTAAGTAACAGGTCTAAACCTGATCTAATGCACAGTATTTTTTGAGGTACCTGTATATATATTATATATATATATATATGATATTATATATATATATATATAATAATATATAATATAATATTATATATTTATATATATATAATATACTATATATTAATATATATATTTATATATTATATATATATATATATATATATGATATACTATATTATATATATTTTAGTGTCTTACCCTTATTTCTTCCCACCCACATATCATCTACATCTCTCTTTTTACCGCTTTTCCTCCTTCCGCCTGGTCCCTTTTCTGAGCTTCGTCAAGCAAGGTGGGAGGAACCAGGGTGTCGTTCTTTCTTCTCAGGTTATATGCAACAGTTCCAAAATCTCCGTGAATCTCCAACGGATTCCTCTCTGTTCGAAGGTGATTGAAATCTCCCATCACTTTCGTTTGAGAAAAACAATCTTCCCAAAATTCGTCTAAAATACGAAGCGGCACTTTCACGATCGTATCGCCGTAACAGATCATTTGGCGCTTGTACAAGTTTAAACTGATGCTCTCTGAGGACAGTATATTGGTGCCTAAGAGTACATTCCATCTGTTTTGGGTTGTCTCATGTATCAAAAATCTTGTACGCTGAAATCTATCCGATAATTTGAAGTAGAGTTCGACTTGTCTGTACTTCTGATAATTTCTTGCATTTAAACCCCTTAAACGGTACTGAGACGATCTACATTAGGCTATTGTGTTCTCCTTTTTTTGTAAGGCATCAAACGTTTTTCTAGAGATCAAAGAGACTCCCGCCGCGCAATCTAGAATCGCTGTGACATCTAGTCCACGCTGTTCTTTTTTAAAAGCAAGTGTTATTTGACAGCAGTATTGCCCTCCTCGTTGGGCTACTTTTTCAAACCTTCCTGATTCTCCAGATAACTCAGTCACTGCTTGCCTTATAGTTGTCTCTTTTTCCACCTTCTTCTCTCTAGGTCGAACCGAAACTTGGGAAGGTAAAGAATTTACCTTTTCCATTACTTTCTCCGTTCGTGGTCGGACTGAAGCGGGGTTTGAAATAGCTTGAATCTCTACCTCATTCTTGGTTTTTTGCTCCTTCTTTTCTACCGTTACACATTTAAAAACCAATTTTGGCACTTCTAAATCCTCTCTCCCTTCTATTGATACAACTTTCAACACCAATTTTGGCACTTCTTCACCTGTAGCTTCTGTTTCTGTCTTTTTTCAGCTATGGCTTCTTCACCTGTAGCTTCTGTTTCTGTCTTTTTATCAGCTATGGCTAGCACAGAAATTTCCTCTATATCTTCTTGATCCTCTTCAGCCAGATTGGATTGGAGTGGGATTTCTCTTTCCAACCTTATAACTCTCTCTATCAAAATTCCGGTGTCCAATTCTGGGTCGAAACTTCTTAAAATTGCTTCCCGTAATAAGGAACTGTTTTCTTTTGAATCAACGTAATCTAGTACCTTAGTGATAATCATGTAGTTTACCTTCTTACTTTCAAACAGGCTCCCTAATGGTTCATTCTCGGCTAGTCTCTGGTAGTTATCCATTAGACATTTAATTTCTCGGATAAATGAAGAAAATAGGATATTTCTAGTACCTGTATAGGCGATAAATCTCATCATTGCTTCCACGGAATACTCTGTAGTAGAAGGGGCACTTTCACTGTTTTTTAGAGGTTCCTGTCTAAGGAACGGTCTTACTGCTAAACATGGTTTTTTCGCGCTGTTTTTACCAACGAATTGTATCTTTGTCTGACTCTCGTCTTTTTCCTCTTCTGAGCTTTTTCCATAAACATTTGGGGAGGCTCGGGCTCCCTCGGAACAAGGTGCTTCGGCTTCATTCTCTCCTTTACTTTCGTTTCTCTCCTTCATCTCATTTCTCTCCTTTACCCTAACCACTTTTCCTGCATTTTCCATTTCGTCTTCCTTCTCCCTTTTTTCTACTTTGCCTCCTCTTTTCATCTTTTCCGTTTGGACAAACGTATCTGCCACCCTCTCGTCGGGTTTCGAGACAGTTTTCCGACTTTGTGGGGAAGATTCATCCACGACTGGTGTGGTACTTCCTAACAGGTCTGTCTTTCCCTCCTGTATCGCTCCTTGAGCTGGGGTATCAGACTGGCCAACCTGCAATTCGTTTTCCGCCATTCTACCGAATTTCAATGGCTCGTAGTGCGTTAGTGAAAAGTGAAAAGTAAAGCGGTGTAAGTAGCGTTAGTGTAGCTGCATGGTGAAAATGGTTTTAATTAGGTATATAAAAAAAATGATTTTCAACGACTTATGGTTATGAAATATTTTAGCAAAAATGAAAATTACTCGGTTACTTTTTCAAGGAAAAACACTCAGTTTTAAATTATGTGAAAATTAATTTCAATTAAAATGACAAAGTTCAGTTTTAATTAAAATGACAAAGTGTTCAGTCTTCATTAAAATGACGGAGTGTTCGGTTTCAATTAAAATGAAAAAATGTTCAGTTTTAATTCGATACAATTGTGGTTGTTTATCATTAAAATTTACTTCAAAATTAAGTCTATAATGAAAATTCCAATGATACGTGCTAAGGTAGTATTCCCTTTAAAACAATTTTCCCTTATTCACGAATAAAGAAAAGATAGATAGAAAGAATTGCTTATTCTATTCCTTCCTTCCAAGGTCGTTTCGTTTATTAAACAATCTAACTGTGAGTTCCATTACGCTGCTCATGAACTATCAGCTACAATTGTGCGAAAACCATCTGGCCTTTATACGTACATGCACACCCCTTACCATGTATTTTGTGCGTTTATTAGAGAAAACTGATGTGAGTGTATATATATATATATATATATATATATAAAAAAATTATATATATATATATATATATATATATAATATATATATATATATATATATATATATATATATATATATATATATATATATATATATATATATATATATATATATATATATATAAGATTATATAAATCAAATAAATAATTTTGCGATTTATAATCAAAATATCAATGATCAAAAATGTCGAATTGATTAGGTTTTGAGTTAATTATAATTATTAATTAAAAATAAAAAAAATCAATTAGAATGACCATTATGCAAAGGCTGATTTTCCTTCAATTAATTAATTATGCATCAACAATGAATCAATTAACTCTACTAACAAAAAAAACTCTACTCTAAACCACCTTCTACATTGCAAGTGAGAAGAGTATAAAAAGTGCAAAATGAAAAACTAAAGAATTAATTTTTCATCCTATTCTCGTTCAAGGATTTCCAATGTATAAAAAAAAACTATTCGTCCCTTGATCTCAGGTGAGGCGAACGAAATACTGGTGTCAGTGAGTCTCTCTCTAAACTCTCGGTGCGATAGGGGCTGTGGACTCCCGAGTTAGTACACTGGTAGACTCACGATTTATCGTACGTTGGTGCGTCTATGTACGCATATATATATATAATATATATATATATATAATTATATATAAGTATATATATATATTATATATATATATAATATATATATATTATAATATATTATATATATATATAATATATATACATTAATTATCAGAGGCAATAATGGAGTTATTATCAAAGAAAATATATCAATTGTTAAAAGTATATTCATTTAGTATTTAATAATTACTTAAATGAGTTTTAAAACAAAACGTATCGAATAATACATTCACAATTTGTATATATATATACTTAGAATAATATATAATATATATACTATGATATATATATATAATATATATATATAATAATATATATATATATTATTATATAATATATATATATATTGTGAAATGCTACGCTGTGAATTCTGGCGGAATATTAGGGTGAAGGTCCTAGGCTCCCTCCCAACTTTACCTGTCGAACTCGGATGCCTGTTTGCAACATTGTGGGCATGCCGCTACCTCTACTGATCAAGGTGTATTCGTTCTGTGCTTCTGCGTATTTTGCCTCTGGGAGAAATTCGCTATCTTTGAACCTCGCTGGCTACACAAAAAACTGTTCCCTGTACTACAAGGCACTCAGTGCGTTTCAATTATATCATTATATATATATATATAATATTATATATATATATAATATATAATTATATTATATATATATTATATATATATTATATATATATTATATATAATAATATATATAATAATATATATATATATGATTATTAATTATATATATATATATATATATATGATATAGTATATATATATATTATATAATTATATATATATATAATATATATATATAATATAATATATTATAATATAATATATATATATATATAAATATATTATATAAATGTATATATATTATATATATATATATTATATATATATGATAATATATTGGCGCACACGATATGTGGAAAATAAGAAAGTTTTCAAGAGAAGAAAAAATGTAAGAAACCTATTTTCTCTTCCCTCCCTTTTCACTGTATATGCTCACACGAATGACTAAGACTTTCTTACTCATATATTCCTTTGATTCGTACGGGTTAGTTATATCATTCAACAACTCATTTAACAAGATAGTAATTAATATTAAAAATTAATTTATAATGAATTAATTAATAAAATTTTTTATATATTTTATATGTTTTGACTCCTGTGCTTTTCTTTGATTTTCTGTAAGGTATAACGACTTAGCTCTTTTTGATCCCTGCTTTTCCACGAAATTTGCTTCTGGGAGGTTTTTTCTCTTTGACTGTTGTGAAATTCTTTTTAGGCGCTGGTATAAGTGAGGGCACGTTTTCTTCTTCTTCGGGTTTTGTATGTAGGGAGTTAGTTAATTTATTTTTTTTATTATTTATGTTATGATATTAGTACTGCTTATAGCCTTATCTATTGCAACTATGATTACCCTAATTAAAGTACATTTATTATCTTTAATTACCTCCTAATTGAGACTGTAACTGATTACTGTTCTGACTGCGTCTATTCTGTAACAACTTGTAACTGATCATCTGAAGATTCTTCTGTTCATTCTGGTATGGGCTGGGCCAGTTGTGCGAATTTTCCGTGTTTACTTCTTTAGGTTCTGTACCAACTTACGAATATCTTTTACTGCTTAAGAATGAGGATTCTTCTTTGCACTGATGATACCAATTTGCTGCGTTATAAGGAACGACTCTCAATAGCTTTGGTGGACTCATCGGCGGATATGGCCGCTATTAGATTATTCATTTCATACAAAGACCTATATAAGTGTAATACCCTTTATTCGCTTTTTCACTGGAAGATTTTCAACTTCCTATATCTTATTTACTTGAGAAGGGTTTCACTTCTTTTCCTTTACTTCTTAGGAGGATTTACTACTCCTGATTTTCGTTAGAGTTACAGTTTCAATAAATTTGGTAATTAAGACAAAAGGATAAATCAAGAAGCATTTCTATCAGGCTATATTAAAGTACATATCTATACATAAAATAAAATAAATGTTTCCACATAACAATCCCTCCTGGAAACCCACGACCATTCAACATCCAAATCCAATTCCAACCCTCGAATAAAACTAACAGTTCACAAGAGATAAAAAAACCTAAAAAAAGGTAATATAACAATAATAAGAATCACTCTAACCATTTTAAATCATAATAAAGAAATATAATAATTATTATTATTATTATTATTATTATTATTATTATTATTATTATTATTATTATTATTATTATTATTATTATTATTATTATTATTATTATTATTATTATTATTATTATTATTATTATTATTATCATTATCATCATTTTCATTATTTTTATTATTATTATTATTATTATTATTACAGGCATTATTAATTTATCACTTCCTTCATTAATTTCAAGTTTTACAATTTTATTTTATTTAAACTGATTGATCAATGAACTTTTACATGTTTGTTTAACCTACCCAACATGGATTAGATCATCTTTGATAGGATACGGATACAGTGGAGGTCCATCTCATCTTTGATTTCTCCCTGCGATTGCACTTATTGATTCTTATGATTCTTATACATTAAATATCGTTACTGTCCTTTTTTTCGAATTTACGATATTGATTATTCTGCAAATAGTAGTGAAAGTTTTTAAACGACACAAGCAACTATTCATTTAGCTAAAAAATCATATATATAATATATTATATAGATATATATCTAATATATATATATATAATATATGATATTATATATATATATCTATATAATATATATATATGATAATTATTTATATTATAATATATATAAATATACATTTTTATATGCTTAATATATAACGTGAATATCATATAAAAGTGATCGTACAATCGTTTCGCATTTATAAATCACTACTGTAAAAAACACCTTTTGAGTCTGTTTTTAAAACTCTAAAACCTATAACTTCCATACGGGGTTAGTCTCACATTAGACACAATTATACTCTAAACTTTTCGGCTCAAGAAGCTAGGGTGGAATGAGGTGCCGGAAGGCTTCCCTTTAGATTAAGACCCATTGGTTGCAAGAAGGCGCGCGTTGCACGGGGCTTAAGATTCTACCCATCTAAGGACTCCCACCCTTACTGCATTGATCTTTAAAGAAAGTAAGAGAAAAGGTGTGGAAATAGGAAGAAAGACAGAATCGAACATGTAATGTTACCAAGGCCCGTTCACCAATCCGAGACCCTGGGAACGACGCTATTGTTTTGCTGGGGAATTTCAAATATGTAGACTGAGTGGCGTCTAGCCATGAAGTAGGTTGCAATGTGGTTTTCATTGCTTATACTTGCGCAGCATAGTATTAATTTACCATAATGTCCCCTCCCATATAATCTAAACTCTATGAGTTTTGTTTTATGAAAAGCCATTGCATATTCTTCAAGTCTTAAAGATGAACAAGAATATTGGACTTTAAAGGAAGAGATCTAAGTTTGAACTAAAGTTTTCCTATGAGGTATTGATACAAAATGACAAGAAAAAATAATACTATCATAGATTCTAAATGAAGTCATCTTGTAAGAATAAGAGTGTTTTCCTATACAAATTTAAAGCAAATAAGTAGTTTGAATGTAAGCAAAAACTAAAAGATTCAGTGTTTTATGGAAGCTTTATAAGGATGTAATTTTCCTGTTTTTTTCCAATCCTGTAAAGAATCAAAAGTAAAAAGAAATATAGCATTTGGACAGGGCATGTTGTTTTTAAAATACCAGTACCCTGAATGTGTCATAAAGGTTAAGGGATTCAGATGGGACCTTTCCCGAAGGAATGGGTATTTAAATTCTCTTCGTATATTCCGTAGAGTATAAATTTTTCGGCAAGTTACCTGTGGTTTTAAATAGATTTCCAACCTGTAAATTTATTAATTCTATTAAAAGTTTTAAACCTTTTTTAATGTTATTTCAACAGGCCTGAACATTCATTTCGGGTTATAATAACTTTCTGTTGACAATGTTGACCTAAAAAATATCTAAGTTATTTTTCAAAGTTTTCTTTATTTCTAATATCGGTTAATGTTTTTACTGCCCGTAGTTTTGGCTTATAAAGTTTATTAAAAAAAAGAAACTTAGAAGAAATGAGAATCTATTAAAGCTTAAATTACCACGCTTTTGTTCTTTGAACTTTAAGTTATCATTCGTATCACATTTAAGAACTATTCAAAGTTTTGAAATTCTTAATTCTACATAAGCGACGGACATTATTATAAATGTTATTACGACAATTAAGCACTAAGTTTTTCCTATTCTAGGTTTGTTAGTAGTAACATTGTTAGTAAAAAAATTAACTTCTAAAAGCGTTAGTATAAGGCTGTGAGGAAGTTATTGAAAATATTAATCTAGCTACTCGTCAGTACCTAATTGCTAATACTTCAAACATCCCTTTTAAGGTTAGTATCAAAACTATTAATATTAAAGCTATTAGTATGGCAGACCAATCTTTAAAGTAGTTTCTAATTATTAAAATGTGATGCTTTATACCAATAGGAATCTATAAGAAATGTTAGTTGGCATTCTTATTATTTTTATTCTTTTTCTAAAAGAAAATCCTTTTTTTCTTTTTTAATTAAATTTATCTACTAAATTTGTGGCCCCCCTCGATAAGAAAAACTCGGTATCAGCCATAGATAAAAATAATAAATTGTCAACGGCAATAAAATCTTTGGGGTGAAAAATAAAAAAAAAAAAAAAAACTAAAATTAGTTATCGTATAAACTAAAAATTATTCTTAAAAGTATCAGAACGTATGCTAACTAGGCTATTATATCTACGCAAAAGCGCACCATTTCATATCTTAAAACGTTCTCCTTTTTTCCAACTCAAACCAATTGACAAACGGAGGGGAGACTGGGGATCTTCGCTATGTTCCTACTTACACTTCCCACTCTGCTTTAATGTCATTTTACTGTTTATAAGGCGATGATAGACAACTGAAGTCTTCGCTATAGTCTTCTTTTCTAGTCATCTTTCCGCCTCGATGCTTTCCAAAATCTCAAACAAAAGCGCTGCGATATATCACTAAAACCTACATAGCATAGTATATAAAAGTAATCGTAATTAAGAAATTCATAAACTATCGAACAACTAGAATATATTTAAAATTAGCGAGTAAGTTGAATACGAAGCGATATTATTTAAAAAATATAAAAAAAAAACATTCTTTAAAACCTATATTATACATATATGAAGCTTTGGTTCTTTTCATCTATTTTTCGGGACTTTCACATCTAGGTAAAACCGTCCACTGCGTTGAGAGATAAGACTTAAAATACTAGAGAGCACTGTCTCTTACGTACTGCTTAAAATCAACAAGGAAAAGAACTTTCAGCGTTTCCTATATTATGGGTTGTCTTTACTTCTAACATCGTTTTTCTGGAACTTTCTACCCCTGGGTAGAATGTTCGCTGCGCTGGCTCAATGAGATTTAGATACTAGGGGCCACTGCCTCTTTGCGTACGACTCATCGCCAACAAGGAAAGAAGTTTTTAGAGTTTCCCAACGTAATTTCTAATCTAAGGTACATCGTTAAAACATGCTTAAAATAAAGAAACGATCGAAATAGACTAGACTAAACTACATCCTAAACCAATTAGATTATTTCATTCCACCTAAATTATGTTTCTCCGTCTCTGAAATGCTATTCTCGGCCATTACTCTCCTTTCATGGCTAAATTTTAAACTCTGTGACTCGAACCAACAAGGTTGCGAATTTCGTTTATCATCTTTCCTTGAAACTTTCTGAAACATCTGATCAAAGGTGAATAATAAGATCTAATTTCTGGTCAGCTAAAAGATAGATTGCAAAAATAAAACAAAGCAAAAATACAGTAATATAACTAGTGAGAAAATCGTGTATCTCCCTTTCATACTCGAGCTTTCAAAAGGAGTACCTTCCAGTATCTTAATTCCTATTGAAAGAGAGTATTTTTAGGAAGAAATATTTGGTAATTTCTCTAGTCTGAAACTTAGTCAATCTATAGACAATATTTGTAAACAAATGCTAATCCAAGCTAATAAACATGCAAATAGAAATGTCATATCTAAAATATAGCAAAAAATATAAGTTCCTAATCTACTAAGAAGTTCTAATAGGACATTGTTGTCAGTCCCCTCTCATCGTTTTTCATCTTCCTTTGGCAATTTGCTTTTCACGGAGGGGTACTCATAGCCATTTCCCTCTATCTCCCATTGTTCTCACCGCTTCACCTCAAAAGTCCGAACTAAACTTACGTATGCGGCATTAAAACAAAGTTTTAGCAAAAACCAATTAGATGTACTTACTAGAGAAAAAACGTCTACAAAGTCTTATAGAAATCGGTCAACGATATGCTATATGTGCAATCGATTTTTTAATCCAAACTAATGCAACAATTACAAAGCAACTAAATACAGAGCAATACATATACCAAATCCATGAGATTTATTTCCTCGTCATTACTGTCACCTGGCGGTGTTTCTTCATTCTGGGATCTTCCTTTGGCTATCACTTCCTGGTCAACTGAACCACGCGCACCCACCGAATCCCTCTATTCGAGCTCACCGTTCAAAACTCTCCTAGGGTTCGTTGGTAGAATCAGGATGACCCGAGTGTGATTTTTGATGTGAACCCAACCATACATCTCTGCCATTTTACCATTCAGAACCTCTGAAACATGGGCCTATGGTTTTGGTAATATTACAAGAAAAATTCACGATGAGGCAAAACAATGCTAGTAATTAGTCAATGAAATGAAGTAAATCGTAGAATAAACTATGATAACTTAAAATTATTAAGTAATTTCTTAATCCCAACTAGATATGCGATATGTACAAAA
>JABUQX010096663.1:0-24963 GCA_015478945.1 Trachelipus rathkii
AGCTATGGCATGGAACCTTTGAGTGATGTCAAAAATATTTTGTGGCCAACTTACAACTGTATCAAATAAAATTTCATTAACTGCATCTACAACTTCATGTACACATCTAGCTACAGTCATTTTTGATACCCCATGCATATCTGCTATTCCATGATATTGGCTTCCATTCCCAAGCCAGTGTAATGCAATTTTCAATTTTTGCTCAGCTGATAAACTGTAAACCCTATTAGTTTTATTTTCAAGAGCTTCACCAATTTCAGTCAAAACGTTCTGAAATTGTAATCTATTTAGCCTAAATTTTTCCTAAAACTGAAAGTCACTTCATATGTTAAAAATGATCGCTTAAAAATAATTATACTGTCGTCTTTCACCATCACCATCATTATCATCATTTGCGAACATCCACATTTCACCAAATTTTATGATATAGTATTGAAAATAAAATAAAAGAAATCAAGTTATCTAAGAAATACAGAAAATTACAATAAAAAGAAAATATTTATTTTACATTCAGTTAAAATATTTCTACCCACGCCTCTAAGATTTGTAAAACATGCTAAGTTTTTGTCTTTGTCGTCTTTTCTGTAACACAACATACAAGTTTAAAGTTGTGTTACGGAATTGGTCTACAAGAGCTGTGATTACACTTGTAGCTACAATTTTCAAGTTGCATTCTTGTGTTACAGAAAATATACAAGTGTCACAAAAAATCGTACAACTGTAATGCTTGTAGCCGTTGTGTTACAGGCCCCAGATGAACTGACTAACAGTAGAATAAAATAATGGTTTTAAAAGCTTTATTATAATATGTGAGCTAGAACTCATTTTGAGGCAAAACTATTATGAGAAAAATTTATTATAAACCAAGCATCAATGAGTTGTGTATTTATTTATGTAGGGTAAAAATCGCCTACTCTTATAGGATCAGCCACACAACTATTTTTATTCTTTTTATGTTATTTCAAATTGAAACAACCAAAAGACGTCTTTCCTCCACCGGTTCTAACTGCGTGAGAGAGAGCAAAGACAGTTAGGCCTATAAAATATATATAAGAAATTAGAAATTAAAATAAAATTACTAATAATACATAGAAAGAAATCTATCCTACTAGAATGAAAAATAGAAAGCAATATACTAACTACAATAAAATAAATAATGATAATTTAATTAGACATTCCTTTATATTTAAGTTATCAAAATAAAATCACAATTAATAATACATAGAAATCAGAATTTTCTTGGCATCCAATTTAAACAGCGTTTCTAGTCTTAATAATAATAATAATAATAATAATAATAATAATAATAATAATAATAATAATAATAATAATAATAATAATAATAATAATAATAATAATAGTAATAATTGTTAAACTTGTAAAACAAATCAGGATAAAAAACCTTGAGAAAAAGGGCAATCCATTATACCTCACTTCACAAGTTATTCCATTTTCGATTTTAAAAATATTTGAGGATGAGTAGTTCCTTAACATTGGTAGATAATAATAATAATAATAATAATAATAATAATAATAATAATAATAATAATAATAATAATAATAATAATAATAATAATAATAATAATAATAATAATAATCATTTTTCGAAGTTTTAATTAAATGTGTTTTTTGTACAACTTATTATATTTTTGTACTTGTGCATAACATACTGATATTTGGAATGTAAAAAATGATGATAACGAATAATGACTGGGGGGTTATAAAATAAAATCCCGAGACAGGAACACCCAATTTAAATGTAATGGATTGGTTGAAAAGATATTAATTATATGTCATAAACTTACTCTTCTAGCAGATAAACAATTCCTTGGCCAGGCCCCCGTGACAATACAACCAACTAACACTTTCCAAGATTCTCAAACCTTTATTGTATCAGTATTCAGACCTCCTGTCGAATGAGTTACCGGCCTGTGCAATACTACAATGCAATTTTATACTCAAAACTCACCAACGTCTCTCCCTGAAGGTCCTTCAAGTGAAACAACGGTTCGAACGGGTTCGTTGCTTTATATGAAAACCGTCCAGTCAATAATACTCGTTATCAATGAATTTACCTGTTTTATGATCAATGTTTTGATCATGAAATCAATGTCTTTAAGACCTAAAATAATAGCTATCTGAATATTTGAATAAATAAGAAAGTAAACTACCTTTGGAAACACTCAAGAAAACTACTGGAATAAATTTAAAAATACTTTAATAAAAAAAATGAATACGTACTGCTTTTATACAAAACAAAGTTTTATGCATCCATGTACATGTAATTAGATGTCCACAGATATCTACGTACATGCGCACCGAATGGATAGAACTTCAGTACCAAATATTAATAATATTTTATGCTTTAAATATACCTCTTGCAATATAGATCAACGACCATATATATATACATGCAATATGTACATTTATATGTGCATCAATGTATATATGCAAACCACTGTTAAACAATAACAAAATGCTCTAACATTAAATTTATACAGATCCTCGCCCATAAATAGATATATAAAATATATAAATATTTATGTTCAAAAATGTGTATAAATAAATAAAATATATTAACAAAAATATATAGACCGATTGATTTGATAGGTAATCTTAAATCTTTACTTGAAAATTAATCAGATTTGAAATTTACAAAAAACATCGATTCGTCAGTGTGACCAAGTAATAAAGGATCAGCTGATTATTTACTATAACTGTTTCTCTAATGCACAAGAGTTGCCTATTAGTGATTAAATAAATCCTTTGTTGCAAACAAAAATTGTGAATACAAACATTAACCATATGTTAATAAATAAATATCAAACTTACAATTGTTTTATATTTATCACCACAATATATTAATTGCGAAACTTCAGAAAATAAATTACAATAAATACAAGCTTACCTGCCAGTAACATCTAGCAACGATATCAAACGCAATACTCTTTACAAATGCACAACTGCAGACGACACTTTGATATACCAATGCATATATAAAATACAATCTACTCACAATTGCTTTAAGAACACAAACTTAATTACCTTTATCTTTACAATAAACAAAACGGCAATATTTTACACATCGAAATTATATCACCACATTAAATTTAAAACAAATATTACATTTACTTTTGTAATATAACACAAGATAAAACACTTCTTGGTTACGAAAATACACAATCTAACATATAATAAAATTTGATCGAGACATACGAGGCATTTGTAGGTACCAACTATATACAACTTTAGTTAACAACAATGAAGAGCGGAAAGATCAAAATTATTCTTATTTTTACTATTTATATGAATTTAAGTAATATAGATTACGCCTCTTAACGAATCACAATTCTTAAAAACAGCAAGTAAAATGATGTATATATGTATTAATTAATTTAGTAAAACAAATATATACAAGACATCTGAAGGGAAGGCGTGATTGGCATTCCTTGTAATATCATACTACTTCTCAAGAAATGACAATCTTTCATTCCAATCAGAATAAAGAACTTAACGAAAATCGAAGATTATGAGCTTCCACACCTTCAACAAAAATGCATTTATTCAATAAATTACTATATATATATATATATATATATATATATATATATATATATATATATATATATATATATATATATATATATATATATATATATATATATATATATATATATATATATATATATATATATATATATAAAGTAATACGCAGTATCCTTTCGCAATTCGCTTTAAAAATATTAATAATAATAATAATAATAATAATAATAATAATAATAATAATAATAATAATAATACTAATAAAGCTTTGTTAACAACGACCAATGACAATTCAGATTTTAAAAGTAAGTCTTAAAAGATGAGTTCTCATTGGTTATTGTTTCTCCTTACAATACAAACATATTTACAGCGGTTTGACCGGGCCTTGCAGCATACATTAGGTATATAGACAAAAGAAAATAAATAATATTGCAATAGCAATACGTGACCTCTATTTTAAAACAAATAAATGAAAACAATTTATATACTTCATGTACCACTGCATTACATCTTTGGCCCACCCAACATGAAGCAAATTGGTACATTTTGCTTTATTTACATGATGATAGAACATTGGTTTCATTTTCACAGCGCTCCTTCTTCTGTAGAGGCTTCTGAAGACGAACCCAATGTATCATCGGCATACGATCTACTTAGGTAGTCAGCTATGACGTTATCTTTCCCACTAATATGGTTTAGGATAAACCTGAATCTTTGAAGGTATAAAGACCACCTCATTATCCTATTATTTTCATACCTCTTCTTGTTCATAGCCGTCAGCGGTCTATGATCTGACTGAAGGACAAATTCCTTTCCATAGAGGTATGGCTCGAACTTTCTGATGCCCATGACAATCGCTAACGCCTCCTTCTCCAAAGTTGAATACCTTTGTTGGGTTGCAGACAACTTCTTACTCCCGTATGCGATAGGATGGAGAATTCCTCCGTCTTCCTGTAGGAGGACAAATCCCAGTGAAGTACCGGACGCATCCACCTGTAGCGTGAATGTCTTCTCCAACTCTGGCATCTTCAAGATTGGTTTCGAGCTTAAAGCTTCTTTCAACTTTTCGAACGCCTGCTGATGTATGGATTCCCACCTTATCTTCGTTGGCTCACCCTTCTTCGTTAGGTCAGTCAATGGCGCTGCAATTTTTGCATAGTTCTTTACAAAATCCTGGTAGTACCCAGTGAGCCCTAAGAAAGACCTTACTTGCTTTTTATTCTTAGGTGGCTCTGTCTTCTTAATCTTGATTACATTATCTTCATGTAATCCTTTCGTGCCATTGCCAATATAATGACCTAAGAACTCAACACTCGACGAGGCGAACTCGCACTTCGTCGGTCTGATGGTGAATCCCTCCTCCTGGAGTCTTTGTAGAACAGTCTCAATCGTAATCGTATGCTCGCGCCAGGTCTGGGAATGGACGATGATATCATCGATATAAAAATCGACATCGTTAATTCCATCCAGAATCCTGCGCATTGACCTCACAAGCGTCGCACCGGCATTTACCATACCGAATGGTAGCTTGAGGTAATGAAAATGTCCATCTTCGGTTGAAAAACCGGTTTTATGGCAGTCCTCAGGCTTTATTTTGATTTGCCAATAGCCCTTGGCTAGGTCAAGTTTTGTATAAAACTTATCCTTGGCAAACTTGGTGAATAAAGTCTGGGTCGTGGTCATGGGCTCAGGATCGAAGACCGTAATCCTATTTAAGGCCCTATAATCGGAGCATACCCTTTTACTCCCGTCCTTTTTCTGGACAACGACCACTGGCGCTGAGTATGGCGACGTGGAGGGAACAATGATACCCATTCGTATCATTTTATCTGTCTCCTTCTTCAGTTCCGTCCGCGTCGTGAAAGGTAACTTATATGGCTTCAGTCTGATGGGGGTATCATCTATGAGGTCGATTGCATGATAGTAATTCTTCGCGGTGCCAGGCACGTCTGTAAAAATTTCTTCATGCTTTTCTAGAATCTCCATTAACTCTCTCCTCATAGGATCTGTTATGTCCTTACTGATCTTAGTGTCGGACAACCTCTCTTTCTGTACCATCGTAGGATCCATATCCACTAAAGTGATGTTCTCTTCGTTTTCGGTGTCTAAGATCACCGCAGAAGCACCTATATTCCCCTGATGTTGGTCCATCTCTTCTTCTTCTTCACTCTCCTCTCTCACAATATATTTCTTTAGCAGATTGATGTGATACGTTTTAATCACATCACCAACTTGGATCTTATAGTTATCTTTACCATACAATTCCACCACTGTGTATGGCCCGCCCCATCTCATCAGCATCTTATTGTTAGAAGTCGGTAGGAGAACGAGAGCTAAGTCTCCTACTTTCAGCTTTCTGGTCTTCGCGCCTTTGTCGTAATATCTCTTTTGTGAAATTTGGGCTTTAGCTAAGTTTTCTCTAGCCAACTTTAGAGTTTCATTTAGCCTCTCTTGCAAGTCAAAAACATACCTGTATGTTGACCTTGCCTCTTCAGGATTGATATCTCCTGCCCAAATTTCATGTAAAATCTGCATTGGACCTCGCACAGTCCTTCCGTACAGGAGCTCGAATGGGGAGAATCCTGTGGAATCCTGTGGAGCCTCCCTATATGCAAACAATAATGGCTCTAAGAACTTGTGCCACTTCCTCACTTGCTCACTGCACATCCTTCTGAGCATTCGTTTCAGGGTACCGTTGAATTTTTCTGTGAGGCCTTGACTCATTGGGTGGTATATACTGGAAAACTTCTGCTTAATGTTAAGCATCTTCGTCACATCCCTCATTAAATCAGATGTAAACTGACGACCATTGTCACTGAGTATTTCCTTTGGCACCCCCAACCTCATGAAAATAGATACCAAGCTTTCTGTAACCTTCTGTGCAGTTATGCTCTTAAGAGGTACAGCTTCAGGATAGCGCGTGGCAGCATCCACAAGCGTTAGGACATACTGATGCCCTTCTGAAGACGGTGGTGAGATCGGTCCGATATTACTCTCTGGAAAGGTTCCTCAATGATGGGCATGGGGCACAGAGGTACTTTCTTTACTGAACCTCTCGGGCACGTCCTCTGACATATGTCACAAGAGTAACAATGTTTTGTTACATCCAGATATATGTTTGGCCAAAAGAACTGTTGGGTAATTTTACCCATTGTCTTCTTTACCCCCTGATGACCACCGAAGACTTCATCATGTGCCACCTTCATAACTCTACTCCTATACTCTTTTGGTACAACCAAAGTAAATCTCTCCTGCTGGTTTTCCATAACTCTCTTAAATAACACCCCATTCTTTACTACATACTTGTTCTCACCTCTTTCTACTGACCTCCATATCCTCTGCAGAGTAATATCGTCTTTTTGCTTACTTTTAAAAGTCTCCCGATCACTAATAAGTTCCTGTATATCTTCACCATGAGCTATCTCTCCTTCACCCACAGCTACTACATTCTTCTCTCTGGAACTTTGTGTGTGAGCGGCTACATCACCTCTCAGTGACTCACCATCTTCGTTAGTACGATCTGTTTCGTCAGACCAATATGTACTCTCTTCAATCGATGTCACCTGGACATCCGGTACTCCTGTACCTTCTTCAACGTTTTTCAGTGGTTTTGTAAGGACATTAATTACTTCTTTTCCTGTAACCTCTTCACCCTTAAATGAACATTGGGACCCTATCATCACATTCAGTGATGGCTCCGCGGTTGGTTCGACATCTCTTTTATTGACGTCCAAAGATCGTGGTACTGACGGTTTCCCTCTGTAAAATTCTTCCACCTCCAAACTCGCCATTCCAAAACTATGATTTGCTTGAATAGATTCTTCCTGAGAATCTTCCTCAGCGTTCTCGGCGATGGGGAATAGCAAACTTCTATGGTTATGCTCGTCCTCTACATTACGAGGACCTCGACACAGTCGACTCCCATGCGAGGTTAGGCTGACTCAGGGGTAATGCACCTTTGACATTCCCAATGACTAAATCATAGACGACCTCCGGCAGCACTGCTGCGGTCGTTCTACCCACATAGTAAGGGGTATCCACATCTATGTTCGCGAGAGGAGCTTCTATCACCGTACCGTCCAGCAATCTTATCTTCATGTTGTCTCCAACATAACACCTCTTAGGTACGAATTTCTCTCGCACAACTACTACATTACAACCAGTATCTCGGAGAGTTTTGACTTGATAGCCATTCACCGTCCCATAAGTTACAGGTAGGTGTGACAACTTGTCATTTTCCACCTTCTCTACTTCATTCAGGATATTCGGCTCTTTTCACCTGAACCATTCAGACTTTATTAAGCCGCTTCAGAGACTCCGATGCTCCCGTGCTCTTTTACTTCTCCTCCTTCTACTTGCCTGAACTACTCCTGGTCCTCTACCACTACTGTTGAAATATGGAGGGGCTCTACAGTCTCTAGCGAGATGCCCTCTCCTCTGACACTTGTAGCACGTGATCACCGCCCTGGGCTCACTGCTACTGCGACGATGATTCTGTCTGTCGCCGCTTCCGCTACTGATCTTACCTTCATTGTTTGTTGCCCTTGATGTATGTTGGTCACTACTTTTATGATTACTATTCGTCGAGTAACCACTGCCTCTCGATCTAAAATTATTATTATTGTTATGATGGCTTTTATCCGCGTGATTATGATTCCGTGCGTGACTGTTTGTTACGAACTTTAAATGATGAGCTTCCATATATCCCTCTGAACTAACTATAATCTCCTCCGGTATTTTCTTCTTTGTTTCCCTCAGGTAAGTAGCGAGTTCTTTCGGGACAGTATTTAAATACTTGTCAACTGAGAAAAACTCAATGAGATCATCTGGTGTCATCGTTACGTTCGCTGCGGTAATCCACTTCTTCAGAGCTTCAATTATCTTTTGTAAGTACACCCTAGGGTTATCATCCTCCGTAGGACTCATATTCTTGTACTTGGCGCCGTACCCACTTTCAGTGAGACCGTACCTCACTAACAAAGCTCTTTTTAGACTTTCATAATTCTTTAGCTCTTCAACAGGCAAATTGTTGAACACATTAACCGCCTTACTTGTAAGGAATGACCCTAAAACAAACGCTCGCTTTTCCTTAGGGATGTCATTTGCCTCCGCTTGTTTTTCGAACATTAACAAGTACTCCTCTATATCATTTCTTTTCTCATCAAAGAATGGAAGCTTCAACTTCGGGTATTTACTGGCGTAGGAAGTGCTGTGGCTGCTTTGAGTGCTTTGTGAAGCTACTGTTGCGTCATGTTGACGCTGTCTATCGTCAGCATCTAGCTTCATTTGCAACATTCTCTCCTCTGCTTCTCTTGCATCTTTTTCTGCCTCCAACTTAACTCTTTGAGCTTCAGCTTCGATCTTAGCTTTCTCTACTCCCGCTTCAGCCTCAAGCTTAGCTTTTTCTCTTTCATCTTCAAGCTTAGCTTTCTCCCTTTCAGCTTCAAGCGCTAACTTTTTCTCTTCTAGAGCAGCAGCAATCTTCTGCTGTTCAATCTCTGCTTCCTTAGCTAACTTCTGTTGCTCGAGCGCGGCTTCTTGAGCCATTCTATCTTTTAATGCAGCAGCGAGTTCCTTACCCGATAAACCCATTGATTTGCACATCTCCACAAATTCAGCATTAGAAGTAGCTATTATAATCGTTGCACAAAACAAATTTTAAAATATAACGTTCGTCAACAAAGTCACTTCTTAACGCACGAATCACAATCGCGTTTTCTAAAAAAAAATTTCGAAATTTTGCTCCCACTGATACACGCAGGAAAACAAATTTCTTACAACAAAATCAAAGATATATATATATATATATATATATATATATATATATATATATATATATATATATATATATATATATATATATATATATATATATATATATATATATATATATATACAGGTTTAAACAATCCGTAGTAAAATTTGCAAAAATCTTGTGGGAAAATAGTATTTTCGGTCCTAAACCCAAAGTGTGTAAAATCGGGAATTCCGAAATTACTATTTTCGCTTCACTCAACTTTGTAAATTTTACTTCCTATCTAAAAAATATTAATATATATATATATATATATATATATATATATATATATATATATATATATATATATATATATATATATATATATATATATCTTGATATATATAGTATATTCGATATATATATATATATATATATATATATATATATATATATATATATATATATATATATATATATATATATATATATATATATATATATATATATATATATTTTTTTTATGAAATATAAAGTATTAAAATTATTCCAGTGTTTAATTGTTTCCAAACAATGGGTATTGTTGCAATAGCAAAATACTATTTCACCAATACGCATAAAATCATATACACGCAACTTCAATAAAATAAATAGTACAATAGACTATATTGACAGTTAAAAACTCAATATCAACATATATCCCAAATGTCAATATTAGTTACAACACTTAAACATTAACTCTGGCACAGGTTTCAGCAAAACAACTACAAATGAATAACTCTGTGCTCAAATATTCAGCAAAATGGCAAAATGAATTCACAACAAGCAATTCAGTGATAACGAATAATGACTGGGGGGTTATAAAATAAAATCCCGAGACAGGAACACCCAATTTAAATGTAATGGATTGGTTGAAAAGATATTAATTATATGTCATAAACTTACTCTTCTAGCAGATAAACAATTCCTTGGCCAGGCCCCCGTGACAATACAACCAACTAACACTTTCCAAGATTCTCAAACCTTTATTGTATCAGTATTCAGACCTCCTGTTGAATGAGTTACCGGCCTGTGCAATACTACAATGCAATTTTATACTCAAAACTCACCAACGTCTCTCCCTGAAGGTCCTTCAAGTGAAACAACGGTTCGAACGGGTTCGTTGCTTTATATGAAAACCGTCCAGTCAATAATACTCGTTATCAATGAATTTACCTGTTTTATGATCAATGTTTTGATCATGAAATCAATGTCTTTAAGACCTAAAATAATAGCTATCTGAATATTTGAATAAATAAGAAAATAAACTACCTTTGGAAACACTCAAGAAAACTACTGGAATAAATTTAAAAATACTTTAATAAAAAAAAATGAATACGTACTGCTTTTATACAAACAAAGTTTTATGCATCCATGTACATATAGTTAGATGTCCACAGATATCTACGTACATGCGCACCGAATGGATAGAACTTCAGTACCAAATATTAATAATATTTTATGCTTTAAATATACCTCTTGCAATATAGATCAACGACCATATATATATACATGCAATATGTACATTTATATGTGCATCAATGTATATATGCAAACCACTGTTAAACAATAACAAAATGCTCTAACATTAAATTTATACAGATCCTCGCCCATAAATAGATATATAAAATATATAAATATTTATGTTCAAAAATGTGTATAAATAAATAAAATATATTAACAAAAATATATAGACCGATTGATTTGATAGGTAATCTTAAATCTTTACTTGAAAATTAATCAGATTTGAAATTTACAAAAAACATCGATTCGTCAGTGTGACCAAGTAATAAAGGATCAGCTGATTATTTACTATAACTTTCTCTAATGCACAAGAGTTCCCTATTAGTGATTAAATAAATCCTTTGTTGCAAACAAAAATTGTGAATACAAACATTAACCATATGTTAATAAATAAATATCAAACTTACAATTGTTTTATATTTATCACCACAATATATTAATTGCGAAACTTCAGAAAATAAATTACAATAAATACAAGCTTACCTGCCAGTAACATCTAGCAACGATATCAAACGCAATACTCTTTACAAATGCACAACTGCAGACGACACTTTGATATACCAATGCATATAAAATACAATCTACTCACAATTGCTTTAAGAACACAAACTTAATTACCTTTATCTTTACAATAAACAAAACGGCAATATTTTACACATCGAAATTATATCACCACATTAAATTTAAAACAAATATTACATTTACTTTTGTAATATAACACAAGATAAAACACTTCTTGGTTACGAAAATACACAATCTAACATATAATAAAATTTGATCGAGACATACGAGGCATTTGTAGGTACCAACTATATACAACTTTAGTTAACAACAATGAAAAGCGGAAAGATCAAAATTATTCTTATTTTTACTATTTATATGAATTTAAGTAATATAGATTACGCCTCTTAACGAATCACAATTCTTAAAAACAGCAAGTAAAATGATGTATATATGTATTAATTAATTTAGTAAAACAAATATATACAAGACATCTGAAGGGAAGGCGTGATTGGTATTCCTTGTAATATCATACTACTTCTCAAGAAATGACAATCTTTCATTCCAATCAGAATAAAGAACTTAACGAAAATCGAAGATTATGAGCTTCCACACCTTCAACAAAAATGCATTTATTCAATAAAATATTAATTTATATATATATATATATATATATATATATATATATATATATATATATATATATATATATATATATATATATATATATATAACCATTTATATATATAAAGTAATACGCAGTATCCTTTCGCAATTCGCTTTAAAAATAATAATAATAATAATAATAATAATAATAATAATAATAATAATAATAATAATAATAAAGCTTTGTTAACAACGACCAATGACAATTCAGATTTTAAAAGTAAGTCTTAAAAGATGAGTTCTCATTGGTTATTGTTTCTCCTTACAATACAAACATATTTACAGCGGTTTGACCGGGCCTTGCAGCATACATTAAGTATATAGACAAAAGAAAATAAATAATATTGCAATAGCAATACGTGACCTCTATTTTAAAACAAATAAATGAAAACAATTTATATACTTCATGTACCACTGCATTACAATTATTATTGTTTATGGGAATATCAAAACTTCGATTGATTTTTAAAAAATATATAATTTTTTTTAAAATATGTTTAACTCAACTATTACCGAAAAATTGAATAATTCTCTCAATGTATTGATAACTGAATAAAACATCAAAAGTATTATCCCTACATGTACAAAATGATGCATAATTTTCATAGCATTATTTTTATATTTTTTTTGAAACTATAAATATAAAATGTACAAAAAACACTTCAAATTTATTTATGCCATTTTTGTACATAAACTTTGAGGTTTTAATAGAGTACTTTATTAATCACACTAAACTCTAATTGTCACTATGCTAGCACCAATAACACTGTGCATATATATATATATATATATATATATATATATATATATATATATATATATATATATATATATATATATATATATATATATATATATATATATATATATATATATATATGTATATATAATCTTATTATAGCTCTAAATAACTAATTAACTATGTATTTCACCAAATCATTAACTTTTACAGGTCTGTATACATTTAACTCTGGAGATATATATATATATATATATATATATATATATATATATATATATATATATATATATATATATATATATATATATATATTACAGCTCTAAACAACTTAATAGAGAAACAATGTACTATGGAAAATTGCCTATAAATCACAGTAACATTGTCCTATGCTCGATAGTAAGGACCTACCTAATATCTGTTGAAGAATTTGATCTCGCTGAAACATTTCCAAAGGAATTTTCCGGGTCCGTAGATATCTCTTTGAGCTCTGCTTTTATGTGACTCCTCAAAAAGCATAAACTCAACAAAAATTATCACAAATTCATCAATAAAACTCGACCCGACACTTCCACAACGAAAGCAATATGGCGGCCAGGTTAATCAAAAACAAATTCTTAAGGAACGGAAGGTTGGTTCACAGCTACCTTGACTAAGAGAAAAATTTCGCTAAGAATTTTGTGACGTCAAGGGTTCCTTAAGTAAAAAAAATCTAAAGGACCGTTCATAAATTCGAATTTACGTTAAGGGAGGATTCTGAAGGGACACTTGACGAAAGAAAGAGAAAAGGCCCGTTTATAAATACGGCCCTAAATCTTGATGCGTAACATGAGTGTAACATATTCCTAAAACCTAAAATTTTTACTCCTGAATAATTTTATAGCGATTTTAATTTGCTTTACATGAGAGTCCATTCAGTCAAGAATGGGCCTAAAAAAAAAAACTAAAAAAAAAAAAACTAAACGGGGCCTCAGCAGTCGTTTTACAGACCATTCATAGTTCAAGTTATAAGAATTTGTTAAGTATACATAGATTTATGGGGTATACTTAAAACATATCATAACCTGAATTAGTAGGGTCCTAAAATAAGACCTAAGCTGGATGGATTGATTATGCGTAAACCTAGATGGATTTACTTTGCCGTAACAGACTATGCTATTTCTTATACAGTCTTCCCTCGCTTATTTTATAAATTACGATAAAAAGAAATTCCGGTCAGTTTTTATATTTGAGGCTGTAACTTTTATTCCTAAACACAGCATTTTTTTTTTCCTTCATTACTTTTTTTTAGTCTTTGCTGAGATTTTCTTTTTATAAAATTACCAAAATCTATAAAGAGTAATGTTAATAAATTTTTAAACCCACTTTTCAAATTATTATTATTATTATATTATTATTATTATTATTAGTATTATTATTATATATTATTATTATATTATTTATTATATTATTATTATTTATTATTATTATTATTATTATTATTATTTCACTAATGTTGCCTCACCGAAACAATGTTCAGGAAACTCAAGAATTAATTAGATTAAAATTTTAAAATGGTTTTATGTTGAATAACTTAAAAATTATCTTTAATACAACTGTTAATGTTATCAATATATGTAATTAACAAATGGAAGACTACCTTTTTTTCGGCAATTTCTTTTTTTTTTTATTATTATTATTATATTAATTATTTATTATTATTTTATTATTTTATTATTATTATTATTATTATTAGTTTTTGGTTTTAGTCTGTTGGATTTAATCTCACATCTTTTGCAACTTTTCTCGCCTTTTAGCTCCATTATTTTTAAAATACTGTATTTGGCCATTCAACATGTAGGTAGTTAAAAAATGTTTCGTCACTTTGCAACACGTTTTGCTTTACGGCATTGAAATGCAACAGATGCACCGATTCTTGCTATATTTCTAATTTAAAAAATTTTGTAAATGTATTAAAATGTAGGATAATTATTAAATAATTTAATTTTTAATAACTACAAAAAGTCTGATTTTATATATATATATATATATTTATATATTTTTATATATATATATATATATATATGATGACCTTGATATAGCGGACACTTATCGTAGATATTTCTATATAGTAATTATATATATATATATATATGGGTATACTTAAGTTTCTTTCTGACCTATCGATATTTAAGTTTTAAAATCGATTTTCGATATATGTGTATCGATTATACCCAAGATACCGAGAATTCTAAATTTATTCATAGAAAAATATATATAAGTAATATATAAAAATATATATATATATATATATATTAATTATATATATATATATTAATATATATATATATATATACAGTATATATATATATATATATATATATATATATATTTTAATATTTTTATTTTATTTTATTTTAATATTTTAATATTAATAGATTTTTAATATTTTTTATATTAAATTCCAGCATTATTGGAACCTTTCTAAGGAAAATGTCTTTATATAATAAACAAGCGCCATTTTTTTTTAAATTCTCAAGGGTGATGTTGTATTCTTATTTTTGTGAATAGGAATTTGAAAGATTTATTCGAACTGTGTTAAAATGTTTTTACAGTTTTAGGATTCTTACAACATTTTCTACAATAATAAATTAAAAGTTTGTGAAAAGTGGAAGAAACTGTGAAATTAAGAAGAAACCAGCCAGTAGTGAGTAAATTATTCATTAAACTTAAATATTAGTAATTTTTTACTTAAAAACTATATATATATATATATATATATATATATATATATATATATATATATATATATATATATATATATATATATATATATATATATATAATATATATAATATAACTAATAGTATATGGGCAGCCTCTAGAAGAGCCACAATCCATATCTCAAACAACTACTATAGCTACAGGGAAAGGAATACATTTTTTTGGAATCCTTGTAACATTTTGGTTAGGAAAATGTAAAAAAAATAAACCAATAATTTACTTAAAATTTTCAACCTTAGCCGCGGGGGACAAGTAATATATACTATATATATATATATATATATATTATATATTATATTATATATTATATATATTATATATATATATATACTATATTGTAAAGGTATTACACGGCATGTAGGTGGCTCGAGCCGACGGGGAACACCGGGGGGGGACGTTTTTCCATACCCCGTAGGGGAGGGGCGGAGGACCCCCGCGACACCCAAATACCAAAGAGCGGGGGTTCCGGAGACCTCCCCGGAGGGGGGGAAATAGTCCAACCCCGTAGTTCCCCGGAAGGCCGAGAACCCCGACTCCTGCCATTGTGCGGTAATAGCCCTTGGGTATCTTTTAGTTAAAAAAAAGAACAATTTTTACTAGAATGTCTATTTATTTTAACGAGTAAACGTATAAAAAGTCTCTAAAAATAGGCTTTCTACTCATATTACTATAATTATAAACAATATATTTTTTTTCCTTTACATTTTCCGCAATGAAATTGTACCCAACAGACAGCACCGTATTCCTTTTCCCGGTAGCTGTTGTAGTTTTTTGAGATATAAGATTGTGGCTCTTTTAGAGGCTAATATATATATATATATATATTTATATATATATATATATAATATATATATATATTATATATATATATATATAATATATATATATATATATAATTATTATATATCGATATCGATATATCGAAATCGAAAAGGTCAGAAAGAAACTTAAGTTTTACCTATATATATTATAATATATATATTATATATATATATATAATATATATATATATATATATATATATATATATA
Source organism: Trachelipus rathkii (assembly GCA_015478945.1). Classification (NCBI taxonomy): domain Eukaryota; kingdom Metazoa; phylum Arthropoda; class Malacostraca; order Isopoda; family Trachelipodidae; genus Trachelipus; species Trachelipus rathkii. Next base: position 16,544 of record JABUQX010096663.1, read on the forward strand.
TATATATATATATATATATTATATATATATATATATATATATATAAATATGCAAAGTTTGAAAACTAATAAAGAAAAGTTGGGTTGCCAAGCGCGGAAATTTTAATTTTTAAAAAAATAAATGTTTTCGTTATTGAATTTTTGAACGAATATTGGAAACTTTTTGTGCCAGACGTACGATGTGCTGAAAGTTAAACAACAATTATTTGTAAACGGCAGCAACTAGACGCCATTATGAAGTGGTTTGTCGTTCCGTGAAGAAGTAGGAAGTTTTGTGCTTGGAGAAGTTATGAGATTTATAGATTATATTTTAATAGAACAGTTTGCTTCTAATTAATTGCAGTACGTTCATCTATTACTGATATCATTTTAGGTTCAATCGTTTCTTGTTTTGTGATCGGCGAAGTGGATGTTAAAACTTACTTTTTTAAAATTTTCTCCCCTCACAATAAGCAACTGCCGATTGTTGAATTTCTTGAATTCTTTTTTACTATTATCATCCGAATTAATTATTATTAATTAAAACCTTAGACCAACGATTTCAAAGTTTTATCGAGACTCGTGTGCTTGTCTAATTTAAATTAACTGCAAACATTTGATCTCATTTGTGCGTGGTTTCTCGGCAAAAAAAAAATTTCAGATGTATATTTAAATTTATATTTGTGAACAATCCCTTGAATGTCGATAAAACCTCTTGTAAATGAAATTGACACTGCTGTGAATTCGAACTTTTATAGGCAGCAGTGAATTTTGCGACTTGCACCTCGACGACTGCTGATTAGTCTCAGAAGCATAGCCTTAATTAAATACATGATTCTTGTCTGAGTTCCGTACATTGGTACAATTTCTTTGAAATGCGTCGAACCATCTCGTATAACTGCTTTACAACCTCACAGGCATCGTTGATAGTTCGCCTACGAAGATGCAAGGGTTGCCTCGCCATCTTTTTCTATGATTTGCGTTGTTTTTGTTGACGGTCGTCTGGAACACTCATCGCTGATTGAAAGCTGTTAGTTCGTCCTTGATGCCTGTGTACCATAAATAGGTTTTGCCTATGCTCATGGCATTATCTTCAAAGGCTTCCTGTAGCATACAATAGGTTACTGCAGCAGTTCTTTTAGGTTTGAAACTAAATTTAATGCAAATTATTTGTTAGTTTGTAAGTTATATCTGTTAAAAATAAAACCAAATCAGTAGGACATACCCTTACATAATCGTACTAAACAAACAAAAAGAAAATTTGTGTGATCGCCGTGGCTGTTAGTACATTGATTTACAAAGCAATACTACTCGCCACAATGTAGAGACGAGGGACATGTTGACATTCAATTCGCGCGGGCTGTTCAAATTCCCCGAACTTTGACGTATTATTTCGCTTAGAAAATTTTCCATTTCAATTTCAGACTCCTGCTGTGATGCTTGTAGGAGGCGTTGGCGAAAGTCTTCTAGAGGGTGAAGATTTTTAGTATATATATATATATATATATATATATATATATATATATATATATATATATATATATATATATTATATATAATATATATATTAATAGGAATAACTTAATTATTAAATATAAATAATAAGTAAATAAAATTAAATATAAATAAAAATTGATGGAACCTAAACCCTTATATAATCGTAAATCGTGTTTACTAAACAAAAAAAAAAAAAAAAAAAAAAAAGTTTCATCCTTTTTTTGTGATTTCTATCAGGGCCCTTTCCTAATTTTCAGTTATTGACGTCCAAAAATTAAAACGATAAAATTTATGACCGTTTTTATATTATATTAAATGCCGAAGGTGTTTTGTATTTGGTTAGATCTGCGCCATGATCTGATGAAGATCAGCAAATCTAGCAGTTATTACGTTTAAATGGTCACAAATAATATGAGTTGTAATAATATCCGAATTGATATTAGTAAATCTTTTTAAATATTTATTAAATCCGCATACCATATTCGGATCGTTTAAAACAAGAGTGTTGATGCGCGAACGGTGCATATTTTGGTTTAATTTCTAACTCGTCAACAAGTTCTTGATGTTTGTTTCAATAATATGTGCCATCTGTCCTTTGCAACGTCTTCATTAATAATCTTTAATGCTTTTAAAATTAACTTTCAAGCTTTTTGAAAGGCGCTGCTTGTTGCAGCTGTATTTTCAATTAATAATTTTTTTATCGTTAGGTAATACTTCTGCTTGTGGAAGTCCAACTTTAACACCAAGTAACCTAGCACTTGCTGTTTGCGAATATATATATATTATATTATAATATATATATAAATATATATATTATATATATATATATATATAATATATATATTATATATTATATCTATATATATATATTAGAGGTGTAGCGGAATATCCGCTATCCGCATATGCGGATATCGCATCAATTTTTCACTATCCGCAACACGCATCCGCATTAATTTTTTTGCGGATAGCGGATAATATTGAATTATGAGAAACGGTGTGCACACCTTTTATATATATATATATATATATATATATATATATATATATATATATTATATATCTATATATATATATATATATATATATTTATATATAATATATATATATATATATATATATATCTATATATTATATATATATTATATATATATATATATTATATACATATATATATATAATATATATATCTATATATATATATATATATATATATATATATGAAATATATATAATATATATATATATATATATATATATATATTATATATATATATATATATATATATTATATATATATATATATATATATATATATATATAAATATTAAAAGTAAGGGACTTTCAAGGATGACAGAAACACTCATGCTGGAGATAGATAATAGATTTCGAACTCTGCAAAACGATGACGCATATGCAATAGCAACTTTTCTAAATCCTATATACAAAAGAAAATTTCTTGAACCACGTGTTTTTACAAGGGTTAAAATTAATTTAGGATTCCTATGCGAATAAATGGTTGCTAAATGGCAGAAATAATCAACCAGCCAATAAAGAGCAAGAGATCACAGAAACACACGCAATTACCATCTGCTAGCGATATCATTGCTGAATCCATGAACGTTCTTTCGTCTTCTAGCAGCGATGAAGTGTCTTGTTCAGAGGTGTCAAAAGACACTCTATCATTGATCGAAGAATAATAAAAGAGAAAAAGCTTGGAATCAGACAAAAATCCACTGTTTTTGTGGCGGGATTAAATTTTAAAGGTTTTTCCACATTTTTCACAACGTCGCCAAGGTTTCTTAGCATACCTTTCAACAAGTGTAGATAGTTTGCGTCTTTCAGTGGTGCAGATCTCATTTACGAGGAAAAGAGAAGCAAACTCTCCCCTGAAAGGGCTCAGAAGCTTTTGTTTTTGAAGCATAATTTGAGAATTATTAATTTCAAGCAATAAAATATATAACCTTTTTTTCCAAATGGGTGAAGGCTTTGGAAAAAAAACAATAACAGCTACAGGAAAATAAATAAAATTTTATTATTCATGAGATTTTTATCGCATGAAATTAAAAAATAAATAAATAACGCTTTTAAAAAATTTAAAATTGTTAAAAATGGTTGGAAAATTCTGTATGATAAGATAATTTTTTGAGAAGAACGGAGGAGCTCTAGCGCTCGAGGGAACGTCAAAGTTGCCAAAATGTCGATTTTTTTAACTAAAAGATATCCCAAGGGTAAACCACAAAGATGGACAGAGTCGGGGTTTCTCGGCCTACCGTCGGTTCGAACCCCCTAAAAAGGAAATAAAAAGAAAAATTAATTTTTTTTAACATACATAATAAAAAAACCAATATTTGGTAACTTGCTCTCCTACTACTGCAGAAATTGAAGGTTAATGAAGTTTACGCTGCCAGATATAAGATTATACTAATATTTAAGGTGTTATTAATAAATATTAAAATAAAATAAAAAAATTAAGTTTCTTCGATGAAATTGCTTGCTGAAATCAAAAATGTTATTTAATTTCCTGTAGCTGTTATAGTTTTTTAGTTACATGCATGATGCTTTCGGGAGGATATATATATATATATATTATATAATATATATATATATATATATATATATATATATATATATATATATATATATATATATATACATATATATATAATATAGTATATATATATATATATATATATATAATATTGGAATATGTTTAAAGGACAGGCCGAATTTTCTGGTGGCAGAATAAGAATATGTTTTTAATTTAAATAGTAAATTTATTAAATACAAAATATATAGCGTAAATATCCTTGGAGTAGGTGTGTTGTAGATAATCTCGGAGTAAGCGTGTTACGCTTTATTTACACATTTTATAAGGTATACGTTCAGTTTGTCGTAGTACTTACAACAGTATGGTTACCACCAAAACTGTCAGGGAATGACCAGAGGTCCGTCGATAGTAACCACTATCTAAAACGGGCTCAAATGTCGGTCCACCAAGCGAATGAGGTTGAGCCACGGTCCACCGAAAACTCTACGGAAACTCGAAGTGAGTTTGGGAACGTTAACATCGCGCAGTAAACAGCAAAGACGGTCACCACCGAACGATACTGCCGTCAGACTAGTTACCACCGGACTGACTGGGGAATGGCTTAAGGCCGGTCGACAGTAACCACCAAACGATTAAGGTAGAGTCCCGGTCCACCAAAAACTCTAGTGAAACTCGAAGTGAGTTTGGGAACGGTGCCACCGTCCAATTAACAGTAAAATCGGTGACCACCGAACAATACTGCCGCCAGGTTTGGTCACCACCAAGAGCTAGCTAAGGGAAGGCTGAAAGCCTGGTCGATAGTAACTACTATCCAAAAGGGGCCCATCCGACGGTTCACCGAACGAATGAGGTAGAGTCTCGGTCCACCGCAAACACTAGGGAAACTCGAAGTGAGTTTGGGAACGGTACCACCGTCCAATTAACAGTAAAGTCAGTCCATCGAACAATACTGCCTCCAGACTTGGTCACCACCAAGAGCTGACTGGGGAAAAGGCTGAAGGGCTGGTCGATAGTAACCACTATCCGACGTTCCACAGAACGAATGAGGTCGAGTCTCAGTCCACCGAAAACTCTAGGTAAACCCGAAGGTTTGGGAACGGTTTACACCGTTGGAGAACAGCTAAACGTTTACCACCGTTCGAAAGCAGCTAAACGGTTACCACCGAAAAGCTGCCACTAACTTAGTAACAACCCTGTTAGCTAAAGTAGGATTGGCTGAGAAGTTAAAACCTCTCTAAAGTAGTTAGACTACAGTTGCCAGCGATAAAAGGCTGGAGATCCACTCCAGCTGCTTTCTGAATATCCAAATAATATTGCCTAAGATATTCGATGAAAAAGTTTTTAAAAAAACATAAATGATATTTACAGTTAAATGAAATAAGAATTAAATGATAATTCTAAATTTGTACATTTGTAAGAATAAGGGTAACTAATTTATTTCTAACGTTCTAACTAATTACTATGTACACTTAAGTTAAAGCTTTAATGCCTAATTTTAAGTAATCAAATGAATTATTATATACGTTAACATTTACCCGCTAAAAGGAAATAACTTAAGGCGTTTTAGATTTGGCAAGTTTTTCTTCCAAATCGAAGGACGTTCTTGAGTTCATTTTCGATGAAAAATCAAATGAACATTCTTCAGTTTTGAGGTTTGTTTACATTTTACAGCACATACCTAAGCCTATAAACGCGTGTATATTTTTTTAGTGTTATAGTTTATATATTTTATTTATAAATATATATATATATATATATATTTATATATATATATATATATATATATATATATATATATATATATATATATATATATATATATTTATTATATATATATTATATCTATATATATATATATCGTATATATATATATAACACAACCATGTAGAAACATGATCCCTTCGAAGGAAGTTACGTCACAGCGATAAATAAAGAATTTTCAATTTTGTAATTTTTTTTTAATTATATTTCACCAGTTCTTTGGGAAATAACATAATTAATATATTTCGAAGATAAAATAGTGGTTCGAAAACTTGAAAATATTAAAAAAAAACATTTTTTTACGATTTCATGTGACGTCACAAGTCAAGAATAAATACCCAAGAATGAAAAGACCGAAAAAGAGCAATCTTACGGATGGAAGAAAAATTCCCAATTTCGCTAGAAAATTGTCTTCCATTTGGAAGAAATTTGACAAATCAAATGGGAAAGTGAAGAATTTCTTCCGTTTGAAAGAATTCTTGCCAAATCAAAAACGCCTTTAATTAAATTTTAATAAACTCGAGATAAATAAATAAATATTAATGTCCTTAAGTCTTTCTTAATAATACGAAATAAATAAAAATGGAAAATAAAGTTGTTCAGCGGCATGTGTTTGAGTTAATATGATGCAAAAACCCTTAATATTTAAGATTAATTTAAAAAATGTGACTACGTGACTTTTAAGAAAAAGCAAGTCATCGATTTTAAGTACGTATTTCTGCGGTGCTCAAAAAGTCTTAAAAGTATTCTTTTAACCATAAATTTGCATATACATTTATCTAGTAAGTTATTTTAAGTGAATGGTATAATAAATTAATTTAATTATGAACAATAAATAAGGCAATTTCTTAGATATGCAGGCAATAAAAAGTACTTAAACATAAAACTTACTAAAATGTTGCCTGACATGCACAAATCTTTCCAACAAATTTATAATTAACATACTGAAGCAAAATTATTATTATTATTATTATTATTATTATTATTATATATATATATATATATATATATATATATATATATATATATATATATATATATATTATATATAATATATATATATATATATATATATAATATAGTATAATAGTATATTATTATATATTCAAAGAAATGAGTGAAATAATTCATGGAAAACAAAGAGCAACACTCGTTGTTTCAATACCATACACAATCATCATTGTCACTGACGTCATGAATACAATTCTATGTTCAAGCATTTGTTGATGATGATCAACTGTCTGTGCAAACAACCTACTGTATATAGGGAAGGATACATGAGGAGTGTTTTGATCTTTTACAGTTAGCAAGAGCTTGCCTTATTTGTCCGACATGAAGTTTGAAAATGTTTTAGATTCGCAACCATTAAAAAATATCATCGCGAAACATTCGCATTCGAGAATATTTATAAAATAGATATTCCGGCTCATCTAATATATATATATATATTATTATATATATATAATATATATCTATATATATATTTAATATATATATATTATATATATATATTTATATATATATATATATATATATATATATATATATATATATTCTACACGACAGAATCATATCCTGCGCTTGAAACCCGGTTCCTGCCTCCTGCCGAAGCATTTTTTTCTTTTCCTTATTTTTCTCCTCAATTAAGCCACCAGTCAAGAATTCGTTTTCTTTTTTATTTGCATGGACTTGTTGTTTCTTTCAAAAGAGTTATTGGAAGCTTTTTTGGCATTTTTTAAATCCTTTTGGTAGCTACCTGTATCCGGCATTTTGGGCATTTTTTAAATCCTTTTGGTAGCTACCTGTATCCGGCATTTTGGGCATTTTTTAAATCCTTTTGGTATCATTTTTTAAATGTCAAAATTTTTATGAATGTATAAATTATAGATATTTGAAGTCAAGTCTTGAGAGTTCCTTGAAATAATATAAATTTTATTATTATAAAAATAAAGCATATATATATATATATATATATATATATATATATATATATATATATATAAATATATATATTTTATAATATATATATATATTATATATATATATATATATATATATATATATATATATATATGTGTATATTTATTATATGTATATAAATATATAGATATATATATATATATTATTTTTAAATATTATATATATATATATATATATATATATATATATATATATATATATATATTAAGGTAAAGCTTAAGACGCTTTATAATATTTATAATGGTAAATGCCTTTAAGGTAAAAAATGAACTAAAGGAATGGTTTTAAGATCCTTCTAAATTTTTAAAAATATGTACTAATTTATTTAGTAGATAAGTCTTCACATTAGCTTTCAGCCTAACGAGGCCCTCTGTCAGATGTGTTACATAAAGAACTAAGTTTAAAATCTAAAAATTAAATAATTTATTATAAAAAAAAATCTAAAAAATCAATAATATTGAAAGTTTCCAGATTTACTATCAATATAAAATGTTGTTTAAAATGGGATCAATTAGAAGATCCGTTTTTTTTTGTATGTTAAAGTTTTTTGTGTTGTTTATGCAGAAAGATTCGTCCAGGGTTGAGTTATAGGAAAATAGGAGCCGAGAAGATTGGCGCTTTTTAGTTGGAGAAATTCCACAAGAATCATGCCATCG
>JABUQX010096664.1:0-5000 GCA_015478945.1 Trachelipus rathkii
ATAGAGAAGATTAGCTTGCTTTTTTTACGCACAATAATTAGGCTATACAGGTACCTAAAATACTGCTTTTGAACCAGAACAATTTAAATCGTTGGTGGCAAATTTTCCATTTCTTTGAGTCCACTCCAAATACCTCTCTGGTCTAAAGAATCGAAAAACCCTAATTGGCTTCCAAAGTGTCCTGTGGAAGAAAAAGCTTCAATTAGATTATTATTATAGAGAGAGAGAGAGAGAGAGAGAGAGAGAGAGAGAGATATAGAGAGAGAGAGAGAGAGAGAGAGAGAGAGAGAGAGAGAGAGAGAGAGAGAGAGAGAGAGAGAGAGAGAGAGAGAGAGAGAGAGAGAGAGAGAGGGGGGAAGAGGAGAAAGAGAGAAAAGTAGAAAGAGGGAGACGAAAAGAAAAAGAAAGAAGTAAAAGAGTATAGAGATATGATTATCTTACTTCTTTTTATCTTGTTGAATATTAGGCTCAAGTTCCAATGAGAATAATTAAAGCCTGATTCTCCGGATCCGTCACACCAGCTTTTCAAATCCTAGATTAACATAGAAAAAATTTTCTATTAGGGGAAAATAATAAAAATGAGCATTAGGGGAAAAGAGAGTTTCTTACCACTCTGGTTGAGTGCATGAAAAAGAAATTGAGAAATTCAAGTCAATAATCAAAAACTAAGGAACTAATAAGATATGAGAATGTTTGAGTTGCAAATTTTCGGAGAAAATGTCATCGTTCAGTAGGAAAGTTTCAACAAACAAGATGGAAATGTTAAAGTTATTAATGAAAATGAAACAGCTTACTAATCAAACAAGAGGCAACTTCTGAAGCACAGGTTTTGAGAAACCAAAATTCGAATATTGACATGATGGAAAAACTCAGAGAAAGCAGAAATGAGAAAGATTTTGAAATAACAGATGACATGGGATACAATAGATTAAAAAGGGACAAGTGAAGTAAGTGTGAAAGGATATCTTTGACAAAATCCCAGGATTAATTTATATTCTTATGCATACTAAAATAATTTATTTTTCAATTAGAAAAACTTTTTTTCTGAAAAATTGCTTAAATATCAAATTTATTTCGAAAACATTATTACTTTTGATTAAAATAATCTTTTCAGGTTGTACAAACCTCTGGTAACGGATTTGGGTGATGAATATGTAATCCTCCAGCGTAGATCACATTCGGTGGCTGGCCTTAAATGGGTTCTCTAGAGGTTTTATGAAAATAATATAGCAATAATACGAACCACCAACACCAACAATAATAATAATAATAATAATAATAATAATAATAATAATAATAATAATAATAATAATAATAATAATAATAATAATAATAATAATAATAATAATAATAAAATATAATAATAATCATATAATAATATATAATAATAATAATAATAAAATAATGATAATAATAATAATAATATAAATATACAAAATTATAATTAAAATATATAATAATAGTAAAATAATTATCATAATAATATAATAAATAATTACTATTTTAAGTAAAATAATCTAATAATAATTCATAATATAATAATAATAATATAATAACTAATAATGAATAATAATAATAATAATTAATAATATATATAATAATAATAATAATATAATATAATAATAATAATATAATAAATAATATAATTAATAATAATAATATATAATAATAATCATAATCATAATAAATCATAATAATAATAATAGATAATAAATAATATACTAATAATAATAAATAATAATAATAATAATAATATAATAATAATATATAATAAAAGAAGAAGATGAAGAAGAAGCAGAGAAGAAGAAGGAAGAAGAAGAAGAAGAAGAAGAAGGAAGAAGAAGAGAAGAAGAAGAAGAAGAGAAGAAGAAGAGAAGAGAAGAAGAAGAAGAAGAAGAGAAGAAGAAGAAGAAGAAGAAGAAAAGATAAGAAGAAGAAAAGAGAAGAAGAAGAAGAAGAAGAAGAAGAAAGCAGAAGAGAAAAGAGAAAAAGAGAAGAAAAGAAGAGAAGAAGAGAGAAGAAAAGAAGAGAAAAAGAGAAAAAGAGAAGAAGAGAGAGAAGAGGAAGAAGAAGGAGGATGCTCATCACACTAGCATAAATGAAGAAGAAAGAAGAGAAAAGAAGAAAATGAAGAAGAAGAGAAGAAGAGAAGAAGAGAAGAAGAAAAACAGAACGAGCGACTAGCAACGACTTTACAGTTCACTCAAGGCTAGTTCTGATGGAAGTGAGGTCACGGTTAGAAGGTTTATAATTAACCTGCTAAACGGTACCCCAACACTGTATTACAAAACATTATTGTAAAGTGTGATCGGATGATGTCACCGGCTTAAGAATGTTAGAAATAACCTCTACAGTGATGGACTCAAAAACTGTTATTACAAATTAAGACGAAAGTGTGATCGATGAGGTCACACCGGCTTAGAACGTTAGAAATAACCCTCTAAGTGGTGGACATCAAATTGTTAATACAAAATATTATGATAGTGTGATTGATGATGTCACCGGCTTAGAAGGTTAGAAACCCTCTAAGCGGTGAACATCAAAGCTGTTATTAACAAATAAATAATAGTGTGATCACTGCGACCACACGACTGTAGACGCGTGACAGGGTAAACAGTTTGCGGTAACTTCTCCTGCTAAGGGGTAAAACTTAAAACTGTTCAATATAAGGTCGGCGCCCAATTTTTAAGATGTACTTTGAAATTTATCAATATGACTCATAGTTCATTTGGTTTCACCTAGTCTATTTTATCGTTTTAATAAGTAGATTCGGTATGAGTTAAATTCACAGACCATTCCTTAAAGTGTTTATCTACTGTTTCTTGAATAAATCGATGTGCCTGCTGTTCACTATTTCATAAAAGAGACTATTCCACTTCTCATTACTACATCGTAAGTGAAGAAATTTTTTGCTATATTTGTTTGAAATCGTTATGACAAAGTTTATGCCATTACCTTTTCGTGTTACATCATTAAAATTATATCTGAAGAATTGCTTGTAATCGATATTTTCAAATTTTTTTAGTATTTTAAGACTTCTTTTAATTTTCCTCTCAATCTTCTTGTTTCTAAAGAATGTATATCCAATTCGCGTAGTCGTTGGCGTATGACTTTAACCTCCAATCTGGTACATTACTTTAGTTTCCTTCTTTGAATCTTTCAATTTTTCTATTCCTTTTTGAGGTATGGAGCTCCAGAAAATAAACTGTACTGCGTTATTCCAGATGAGGTTACTAATGTTTTTATAAGGGGAAGTATTATAGCTTTTAGATTATATTCAAAGTTGTCTGGCAATAAAGCTAGAGCTTTTTGCTTTTTACAAGCTTAGCAACCATCTGTCTCTGCAAACTTAAATCCTTATTAATTAATACTTCTAGATCCTTTTCCTCATTGACAACTTTGATAACTGAGTAATCTATTTTGTAATCATATTCATCGTTCTCCTACTCCCAAAATGTATAAACTTACATTTATCGGTATTAAAATTTCATTTGCCCATGTTTGACAATTTACATCTTTGTTCAATGATCGCTTTGATGTAGATGTAGTGCGTTCTCACATATTATGGCGTTTCCAGAGTTTCGTATCATCCGCAAATTTTCGAAAATTATTGCTAAAATAGTTATCATCATGCTTTACAGTATATAATGAACAGTAATTGGCCCAGGACAGACCTTTGGGGGTCACCACTAATATTCGCCAATCTGAGCATTCACATGTAATAACGCTCGTTGTCGTCGTCCAATAACCAATTGAATCCAATTTATAGTCTCCTCGAATACCATGAGCTCTAAGCTTTTCCAATAATCTTTGATGAGGGACGGGTATCAAATGCTTTTTGAAAATCTAGGTAAATAACATCAAAAGATTTATAGTTATCTACATCGTTAATAACCACATTAAAAAAATTCTAGTAAATTTGTTAAGCATGATCTATTTCTCTAAAACCGTGTTTGGGATTTTTTAGCAAATCCGTGATCTTCAAGATGTGCGCAACTATCTATCTAGTTAGTATCTGCTTCAAAAATTTTTGCAACTTAGAAGTTAAAGCTAATTGGCTGTAATTATTGGGAGCTTACGATCTCTTTTTGAAAATAGGAGTTACATATTTGCACGTTTGAAATTATGCCGGTCTGACGCCTTCTTGTTAAGACTTATTGAAAGCATCGTCAAGTTTTAATAACTATATTTTCAAATTTTTTAGAATGCAATCGGATGAAATCCATTCTGTCCAGGTGATTTATTTATTACAGCTTATAATGAAAATGCACTTCCTCTTCTTAAATTTCAAAGATGTATCTAAAATAGCTATCTGTTAAGATGAAAATCCGTACGTCTTTCATGTTAGGAATATCTATGATTTTCCTTTCGTAAATACTGAGGAGAAAAAGTTATTTAAAATGTTTGCCACATCGGCATTGTTCGACTTTAGGTTTCCGTTATTGTCCAGTAGAAAAGAAGAAGAAGAAGAAGAAGAAGAAGAAGAAGAAGAAGATAGAAGAAAGATTGATGAAGAAGAGTGAAGCAAAGAAGAAAAAGAAGAAGAAGAAGAAGAAGAAGAAGAAGAAGAAGAAGAAGAAGAAGAAGAAGAAGAAGAAGAAGAAGAAGAAGAAGAAGAAGAAAAAGAGGAAGAAGAAGAGTGAAGAGGAAGAAGAAGAAGAGAAGAAGAGAAGAAGAAAACAGAAGAAGAAAAGAAGAAGAAGAAACGAAGACGAAGAGAAGAGAAGAGAAGAAGAAGAAGAAGAGAAGAATGAAGAAGAAGAGAAGAAGAAGCAGAAGAAAAGAAGAAGAAAGAAGAAGAAGAAAAGTAAATAGAAGAAAAGAAAAGAAAAGAAAAAGAAAACAAAAAAAAAAGGATAAGGAAAAGGAAAAGGAAAAGGATAAGGAAAAGGAAAAGGAAAAGGAAAAGGAAAAGGAAAAGGAAAAGGAAAAGGAAAAGGAAAAGAATGGCCCTGAAATGTTGATAATGATAATAATGGCATACCTGTTGATAAAAACAA
>JABUQX010096664.1:12500-15000 GCA_015478945.1 Trachelipus rathkii
ACCTGGAACAATTCAATTTCAGAATTTAATATTGAAATTGTATATAAAGGAGGCCAATATGTAGATATTTATATACAATTATATTATATATTACAAAATTAGTAGCAGACCTTCTCCACCGCTAATTTTGAATAAATTCCAATAACAAGTAACCAAGTGTAGAACCTTTCTCTAAAGACATTGGAGAATGATATGTGAAACCCATGTTGGGTTACAGAGAGAACTCAGGCTCACCATTCGTACATTATATGAGCTGAACAAGATTTTGGGCTAGCGTACATTAGCCTGCATCTAAAAAGTAACAATTATTTCATATGCTTTTAAAAGAGCGTGGAAAAATAACTGCAATGAAACTTTGGTTTGAAATTTATTATTATTAATATTAGTATTATTATTATTATTATTATTATTATTATTATTATTATTATTATTATTATTATTATTATTATTATTATTATTATTATTATTATTATTATTATTATTATTATTATTATTATTATTATTATTATTATTATATCTATTGATTATATTATTAACTGGTTCTGATGACTTAAATTTAAATCATTAGGCTATCAATGTTGAATGAAAAAGGGAACTGACGATGCAGAAATGGTAGGAAAGTTACGAGATTTTAGGATGTGAACTGGGCAATAAGTCTTTGAGTATGCAAATGAAATGCAGTCTTTAGTGCACTACACTGGTTCTGCATAGAGATGTGCTACCTGGTGTTAAGTCTAGTAGTGAAACTATGGTTTGGAATAAGAAGTATAGGCGGCCAAATTTGTAGAAACTATACTGTGACTACCGAGGTACTAACTAAGCCTAACCTAACCTAACTAACTAACGTAACCTAGACTAACTAGCCTAACCTAACGTATAACTAACCTACTTAACACTAAACTAACCTACCAATAACCTAACTAACTTAACCTAACTAACTTAACCTAAATAATTTTCATTTTATCCAGTTTGTGAAGTGAAACTCAGGAGTTTATGGAAGAATCCAAGCTTTGTGAGTGTGGTTTGACTCTATAATCCCACTAGTTACAGTACAGTTTGTACAAATTTGCCAGAAGTATAGATCTATGGTGCACGCAGTCTGTTCAGAATGATAATCTTAGGGGCACATTAGGTGTAGTAGAACTGATAAAAATGAGAAATGAGCATGTTAGGAAGCTGTCAGTAGGAAAGAAATGCGTGAGTTTATTAAGGAATGGCTTGGTCATGATGGAAAGAATGAATGATAGTAGATTGGTTAAGTAGATATATGGAGGTGAATAAGTTGGTAATCGACCGGCAGGAAGACCTAAGAAAAAATGAATTGATTCGGTAAAAAAGTGTCTGAAGGAAAGAATAATGTGAATTTGGTTCAAGCTAGAAGAATGATGTATAGTAAGTGTGAATGGGGGATTTTGTAAGGACGAGTTGTTGTAGACCTGGCCCTGGGGATGAACCTTTACATTAACGAGATACTAGAGTTGGGGTCTGTCCAGGTGAATGAAGCCTTAGGGGGAATTTTTAGCCAGAGACGAACTCACACTTCTAATCATTTGAGGAGGTGATATATATATATATATATTATATATATATATATATATATAATATATATATATATATATATATATATATATATATATTATATATATATATTATATATTATAATGATATATATATATATTATTATATATATATATATATATATGCTATATATTTTTAATATATATATATATATATATATATTATATATAAATAAATATATATATATATATTTATATATAGAATATAATTTTTTTATATAAAATAATTATATATTATATATATATATATATATATATATATTACCTGTTTATCATAGATATGTCCAAAATAGCATTCCGTGTGGTAACAGGACAAAATAACAAAATCATAATGTGTTTTTGACTCCTCACTTTCAAGAAAGGTTTGGAGACTCTTTACGCATATTTGAGGACTGTATTTTAAGATACTAAACAGGATTCCTATACCTCCTAAGGTGAATAGATTTCCGTAAACATTTTCTAAACCATGGTCCTTCACAACAACTTGTTTGACATTAGTTTCTTCAAATTTCATTTCAAAAGGAGTAACAAATGTCATCTTTGGGAAGAAAATGTTATAACCTTTTGAATAAAGTAAATTGCTAAGGAACATTATATTCTCATCTCACAAAAAAATGTCTTAATCTTCTGATAAAAAAGTAAGAAAAATGTTTTCCTAAAAGTATTCTTTAGGTATTTTTTTAATTAGTTAATTGTAATATAAAATTGAATTTCAAGTTTACTGAACATACAATTTTTTTTTAATTTGATTATAGACACCATTTTATTTTTCACCATTTTTTTCTGAAGTTTGCCATCAGTTGTCATTTGATTATTGTGTAGGTTGGATGCTGACAATTCATTATGGAGAGTAGTTTAACACCTCAGCAACGTGTTTTAGTGGTTAAAGCCCGATATCAAGGAAGATTAATTCATATTTTGTG
>JABUQX010096664.1:20000-22500 GCA_015478945.1 Trachelipus rathkii
TGAAAATTTTGGTTTTCAGAACAATTGATGACCTAAAAAGGTAAAAATAAATTTATTTTAACTCATTTCCATCTTGTCTGTTTGGTTGTTTTATGCGAGATGAAAGACATGATTTTAATTCAATAAAGGGGAAATGATAGGAATGGTAAGATGAACAGTTGGGTAATATCTAAAGAGGTATGAAGATGAGAATGTGTTATAGGTATGTAGGTATGTATGAGTTGTTTGGATTCAGAATTTTTTATTTAGAACTGATTAAAAGCTACTGAGGTGAAATAGACAACTATTTAAAATGGAAATTTTTTTTTTTCTGAATCTTTTGTCTATTTTTTTTTTTTTTATTTTTTTTTATCCTCAGTCCACAGTTAAATGTTATAGATATAAATACGCTCTACTGATAATTTAAATTTTAGCAGATTATTTTTGTTGTTAGAAATATTTTTGATATTTTCTTTATTAAAATTTGAAATTAGAATTTGGTCATACTTCAATTTCAAAGAATTTATAAAATATTTCTTCTTCTACGGCCTTTGTTTCATTTTCATTATTCAATCCTTTAAATTAAAACACTGCATGGAGGTATCTCTTTCAAATTGAAAAAAAAAGAAAAAAAAAGAAAATCTATATGGTGAAAGGAAAGTTTCATAACCTTTTTATTGAAAATATTTATTGCATCTGTTCTTAATATTTACACACACTTTTAAATATTAAACATAAGTCATCTATTCAGTTTTCTCTTTAAAAAATTTTGATTTTAAAAATTTAAATAATTTTTTAAATATTAAGCATGTAATTATGAGTATTGCACTTATAAAGGAGATGATTAAAACCCACACGTCCATGTTGTATATTTCTGTCCTGTAAAAAGAGGTAAAAGAAAAAAAGGGTTAGTGGTGATAATTACCAAAGGAAATGATTTTAAATAATATGAATAAAAATTATGCATATTTCATTTTCCATAACAATGTTGTGACATCCAATTTATAAAAAATAATATGAAAAATCGGATATTGAGGGAAATCATTGTTAAGTAATATGCTTATCCTTTCTATCCTACATCAAAGAGTTCTCAATTAGAAGTTATTTCATTCATCCATTTGAAAGGTTTATAAGTATCCACTCGCAAACCTCAAGTGAAAAATGCGAGTTTGTTGGGATTTGAAATTGATTAAAATATGTTTCATTTTAAATCTTTTAGACATTTAATTATAAGAAGAAATTTAAAAAAAGAACAAAAGGTGAAAACACCATAACTATGTCTTGAAACAGGAAATAAATTTATCAGTTAATAAAACTAATAAAATTGTCATATAGTTACCAGGACATTGTTGCAAGAGGGCTTCGAAGATGTTCTGCGCCTTTATGCCTAATCACATACTCAGTCCAGTAGACAACTTCTTTAGCGGGAGTGAAAGGCCAATCTCGCATCAAGAAAGACCGTTTTCTAACATCTTCAATGATACTGTGATTATTGTGAATAAAATTAATTTTTATTTAATTCTGAATGAGAATAAACCAACAGAAGCTTTGGTTAAAAGTTTCAAACACAACAATAATTTCATTATTATGATATTTATTCAAGATCCTTGCACGTAACAAAATCTTAACTTAGGTGTTTCAATGTTTCATACTTTTTTTAAACAAACTTTTGCTTTACTTGTTTTGGTTAATTCCTAAATATAAAATTAAATTTGAATGTTATACGTTTTCTGAAATATATTTAATGTAAGCATAAAGATTAAAAAAAATAAATAAATATAAGAATGACTTACCTAATGTTTCTCATCGTGTCTACAATTGGATGAGCGCAGGATTTGCTCAGAAAGGTCTGTCCACTTGAGCAGTCGTCCCCAGCCTTCTGATTCTGCTTGAATAATGTTATTCATCTGATCTCCAAAAACTGGCATTCCCAAAACAGGGACACCGAAGTAGGCTGACTCTTGAAGGCTAAAAAGTCCAGCATGCGTGATGAATAATCGAATATTTCGATGAGCTTTAGACAAATATATAATTGAATGAAAAATTTCTGCGCTTTCAAATAATAGATGAAATAGCAGTAGTAGTAGTAGTAGTAGTAGTAGTAGTAGTAGTAGTAGTAGTAGTAGTAGTAGTAGTAGTAGTAGTAGTAGTAGTAGTAGTAGTAAGTAGTAGTAGTAGTAGTAGTAGTAGTAGTAGTAGTAGTAGTAGTAGTAGTAGTAGTAGTAGTAGTAGTAGTAGTAGTAGTAGTAGTACTCTTATACAGTAGATTTTATATTAACTTTACCTATTCTACTCTTACAAAGTGTATCGTTATAAAGAATCGGATTTGCATGATGAAGGTCGATGGTTCGATTCCTAGATGGAATATTCTTAAAAGAAACTCCTTAGTCCATGGATGGAAACCCCCTTTCCCCCTCGTGAGGTCTCAACTTTAATTGAAAATGGAGAAAACGGTAATTTTTATTTTATTACATTAAATATTTACAAGAATATTGATCTAACATAAATACTGTTACTAACA
>JABUQX010096667.1:0-2500 GCA_015478945.1 Trachelipus rathkii
ATATATATATATATAATATTATTTTTATTTCAATAATGGTGCAAGAATCTTTTAATATCGCTAACTATTTTTTCAGTACTCAAGAATAATTCAACATGCCTCTAAACTTTCAATAAATTTTAACATGAAGAATTAAAAACTTTTTTTAGCATCGATGAGTTATATCATTTATTATTAAATGTATAAAAGATCCTTCTCAAAAAGTCAACTAATTTACTCTAAATACTCTGTTCCCCACTCAAACAACTTTACATTTTCAAAACTTTCATACTGAATATATATATATATATATATATATATATATATATATATATATATATATATATATATATATATATATATATATATATATATATATTTATATATATATATATATATATATATATATATATATATATATATATATATATATATATATATATACTTATATATATATATATATATATATATATATATATATATATATATATATATATAAATATTATATATATACATATATATATATATATATATATATATATATATATATATATATATATATATATATATATATATACTATATATATATATATATATATATCATATATATATATATATATATATATATATATATATATATATATTCCTCTGGGCTCCCCTTTTTCGGGGCTCTGCATTTCCAGAAACTGACCACCTTCTGGGGAGGAGGGAGCCATAGGTTTCTTAGGAGAAGATTTGATAGAGAAATCAATTCTGTAGGAGGTAGGTGTGGGGCACCTCTACGACAAAAAGTGAAAATGGTTGTGTCTTGAGGTCGAAACCTATGTTGGTATACTGGAGTCCGAGGTGATGCCGGATTTTAATCTAAGAGTGAGACTTGTATCTTGCAGGGTGGTTTGCTCAGTTGAAAGATATATCAGGGAAGGGTTATGAGGCTAATTGTTGGGTAGTTGTTCAGGTAATGTTACGCGAAATGTGTGTGAATAGGTTTTGATAGAGGGGTGTTATTTGGGGGAGGGGGATAGTTCTATAAAATTCGCCATAACAGGGCTGCAGAAGAGGGAGGGAATTTTAAGCGATGCATTGTGTGTTCTTGTAAGTAGTTATGACAAGATTGAGATGGGTCGAGAATCCTGGAGTAAAACTGGGTTCCTATCATATCCAGATGGTCCAGAATTGGTAGGATTTTTGTTTCTTCATGCAGGTGCTGGATAGGGGTGGTTTTTAGGCCGCCTGTTATTGTATTCTTTGTAGTTTATTTCTATTAGTGGGGGAGGTTAGTGGATATCAGACTGTAGATCCATAGTTGATTGTAGATCTTGAGAATTGTTTGAATGTTGTTGACAGTGTAGTTGTTTCATTACTGAAACTGTGTTGGGATAAGGTTCGGAGGACATTTAATTTCTTGTTTGCTGTACATATGATGTTTTGAATGTGTGGTGTAAAGGTGAAGTGGGTGTCGAAGGTTATTCCGAGTATTTTGGGTGTTTTGTTTAGGGGAATGATGGGGCTGTTTAAGGTTACTTGTGGGTGGAGGGATGATTGGTATCTGTCAGTGGTGATCAAGGTGATAGATGATTTCTCAGCAGAGGCCAACATTCTGTTGAATGATAACCAAGCTTTTAGGTGATTTAAGTAAGTCTGAGTGAGGTTTGTGGCAGTGGGTACAGAGGGGTCTGATATGGTACGATTATGAAGAAGGAAGGGTTGGGATCTTTTCTGAGTTTTGGGTATGATTATAGTTACTTTTAATCAATGGAGGGTTATAGGTGAAAAGACCAGGTTGTTGAACATAGTTGTAATGAATGATGCAGCAGTAGGACCAAAGTGTTTTATATGGATGTTGGGAATGTTGTCCGCGTCACCAAGAAGCTGGGTAGGTTTAGGTTTTGATAAGTGTAATTATTTCTTCTGAAGAAAATGGCGGATTGGGGTTGATTTCCTAATTGTGTTTTTGGGTTTCCCGTATTCTTTTGTGATCATTATTATTATTAAATTATTATTATTATTATTATTATTATTATTATTATTATTATTATTATTATTATTATTATTATTATTATTGTGTTTGTGAAGTTTTATTATTATTATTGGAAAGACTAATATTATTCACATATATATATATATATATATATATATATATATACTCTTTATATATATATATATATATATATATATATATATATATACTATATATATATGCTATATATATATATATAGGCTATATATTTGTGTGAATGGCAGTAAAGGTGGCTAGTTGCAGTGCGTCGTTGATGGACTCCAAAGTGAATCTTGATTGCTGGGTCTTACTTGAGGAATGTTGGTACTGTGTTAATGTATAGTAGGAAGACTATGGTCTGGAATAATAGGTATAGATCAAAAGTACAATGTGTTCAGATGAGACAATCTGGGGGCGTGTTATGTGTGAGAGAATTGATAAAACAGAAATGAATGTATAGAGCTGTGTTGCCGTGTGTGTATGGGAGTTAAATGGGAGAATAAATGAAAGTACATTGAGATG
>JABUQX010096667.1:20000-22848 GCA_015478945.1 Trachelipus rathkii
TCTTATCTACGTTACTTTCAACCTCCTTTTACATACCCTGCCAAATCTCACTACCAATCCTCTCAAACTCTCTCCAGATTCGCCACACAGAACCAAATCATACCGCATATAATAGGTAGGGCACCCCTCCACTCATCTCCACATTTTCCATCATTCTAACATCATTTCCTGCCATCCCCACCTCGAAATCTTTCATAACCCCATCCATATGCAAATTGAATAACCAAGGAAGACATAACACAACCCTGTCTCACTCCGCTATTAATCCTAAACCTATCACACTTTTGACACGATTTATTCTTACACACGCATTCACTATCGTCATACATACTTTGATTCCATTCTAAAAGCCTACCACCAACACCATATATCACTAAATACCTGCCATAAAGCCTTCCCTATTAACTACATCATAACAGCCTGTTGCAATCCATAAAACCTAAATATAATTTATCTTCTTCTCCCTCATTTTCTCAATCATTTGTTTAATGTAACGGCTTAGATTTGATCCACCACATCCATACCTATATATATATATATATATATATATATATATATATATATTATTATATTATATATATATAATAATATATATATATATATATATATAATATATATATATAATATATATATATATATACAATATATATTTGTTTGCAGTAAATTTGAAAAGGAAGAACTCAATAAAAATGGAAATCGTAGCTGCAAAAACAAAGAGATCCAATAGTACTAGACTACATATAATAAGCTGCGAAAACAAAGGAAGATACATAAGTCAACTAAGACTACATAAGAGGCAATCCCTCCTACTTCACATATTTCGCATGATGAAGAACCCATACCCAGGCCCAGCACCTCGACGAGTCAAGATATGGCCAAATTTCGGAGCTAGCGTTTCAGTAGATGACAGTCAAGAAAATGACATTGGTAGATGTTGGACTTTTATCTATGATTTCAACTGAAGAAAAAGCAACAGTTTACTGAAAGAGTGTTGGACTCCATCCTAATACCTATAATTTTTTGGGAAGATGCTACCACTAAAGAGGAAATTCAATTATGAAATGGTTGGAGACATATTCACCTTGGTTGACATACTCCAGGCGCCTAAAGGGCAGTTTGCCATCTTTGTTTTTTATTTCCATCAAATTAAAGTTCGGTCAGAGGGAGTCCTAGGCTCTTTAATAATAAGACTTCACTAAATATAAAGATGTTGCAGGCGGTTTGTTAAGAAACATACAAACAAAAGAGTGCATATAAACAGCGTGTTGAAGCTGCAAGATTGTTCCTACAAGACGTGCCGGTAGACATCCAAATTAACCAGCATTCTAAGAATAATAGAAGAAAATAATAAAATATTATCCTCATATAGATGCCGGAGATCAGTCCATTGAAAAACCATTTTGAAAAGGGGAAGAAAATGCCACATACAATCAGTTTAGATTCAGAAATGAAAAAAATTCATTCTCTATGTGGTTGTACTTACTATACAAGGAAAAGCATGCGTTAATAAGGTAAAGGAAGCCGTGCGCGTATAGCGCTTACTAGCAGATGAAACCGCTGATATTTCTGGAAAGGGACAATAATCCATAGGGTTGCAGTTATTTCCGACAAAGAGTCCGATAAGTCAAAGAGGAATTTCATTGGCTTTGTAGAACTGAAAGCGCTTGACGCAAAATCCATTGCGAAAGCCATTGGACGATTGTCACGACCGAAGAACTGGATCCCGAGAATTGCGTGGGCTTGGGTTTCGATGGCTGTTCTACGATGTCTGGCAAAGAAGGAGTTAACCAAGCAATATTGCGGAAAAAATATAAAAAAGCATTGTTCTTTCATGCTTTTCACCCAACAAAATCTAGTAGAATTGATTTTGAAAACAATACCCAAATCCGAAATACCTGTAGGAACTATAAAGAAATATATTTACGTTTTTTTCGCGAGGTCGGTCTTGAGAGAAATTAATGCCAAAATCAAGCCTATGCAGACCAGATGGTCTGAACACACAAGTGCATCAGAGTGTTTAAGGAGCACTTTGTACGAATGATGCAAGCATTAGAAATCCTTTCCATTGAAGGAAATACCGTCACAAGAAAAAGCGCTTTTCAGTTGCATTCAGCGGCATGTAAGTCGTCATTCATCATGGCTATGATATTGATCGCGAAGTACTCTGCGATGTTAGAGCCAGTTGTAAATGCTCTCCAATCCAAGACCTTGGATATCGTCAAAACCTCGCAGCACATTCAACATATTGTGGAAATGGTTAGGAGCCATCGGAAAGATGAAGAAAAAAATCACCGATGAAGTGTTAAAAGAAGCTAATGAAATCGCTGAGCAACTGGGACTTGATCTGGATATTACCACGGATATTTGGTAGGCAAGCAGCACCGCAAAGCAACCCATCCAGCAAACAATCCCACGAATTCTGGAGATAAGATCCTTAATAACTCCGTATCTGGATTTTATAACTTCTTCTTTGGAATTACGGTTTTCTACTGAAAATACACCTGCTTTCCACATGCTACTCATAACAATCGATGAGTTAAAGGAAAAGACAGCTTCATTTTATAATTTTTACCACTTAGAAGGCATAGAAGAAGAGCTAGAACTTTGGTACAAAATTTGGAAGGACAAGAAACTGAGTTGTGAAGAACTAAAAGATCTTGTTGTCTCCCAAGTTTTAAAGGAGACTGAACCTTTCTTTCCGTCGACGAAAAAGGCTTTGATGATACTACTGCGCCCAACCATGCACCACCCATTAAAGTAGAACACTTTTCCAGTATCTGACTAAGGATGCAAGAACTGGCTGTCGAAGGTACCTATGGAAGACGACAAGATTAAACTGCTGCTATGA